>SNQN01002812.1:23152-58143 GCA_008642245.1 Bassia scoparia | reverse complement strand
GTTATAATTTGGTCATTACATGAACATACTAGTTTAATTGATTTATAGTACTCGTAGGGAAATTAGGTTTAATTAACATCTTTACCTTTTAGAATAACGATAATTATAAAATTAATTATTGTCAAAGTTTTTATTGCCAAGGTAATTATTTCAACATAAATTAATATAAGTGTTGTGAAATTCTAGAAAATTGAACTTTTGTTGATTTCGATTAATATTGGTCTATCTTTGTGCATATGTTTCTGAGTGTAAAATAATAATAAAATGTAATTTTGTTTTTTATTGAGAACGAAGAGTTTACTGACTTATCACTCATTTTATTACATTTTTTTAAGATAAAATTATAATTCCACTTATTAAATGAAAGAGAATACAACCTAAATAGATAACAATCAGAAACACACATGAATACTCTAGCACCTTGATGAAATTCTCATACCCACACAGACAAATGTATAAAATAAGATCAAAATGAAATAATAAATATGATTAGTAGTTTTGTAAAACAAACCTGAATACGACCACGTTGGCGAWATTTTGTCACTCTATTAAGTGATTTTATGGATTTAACCTCCATGTATCGTTCTTTTTCCATTCTCGTGAATAAATCAACAATAGCTTTTCTTCCCCTTAACTTAGGTAAASAAACCATATGAGATGATTTCAAACATTTTTCTTTGAAATTMATCTTAKCTCCCAATCGTGATAAACATTCCCCAAATAAAGGATGTTGGTCTTGAAAACAATCATCGGCTGAAAATTGATTGGTGTTTGCCCATACTTTAACCACATTTGCAACATTAATTCCATCACTATCTTTTTGAGTGGAGATGTYGGAATTTGCTCGATCAATTGAAACACTTTCATTTGTTCCCAAAGATGAATTATGTCCTTGAATATTTCCACTAATTTTGTTGCATTGATTATGTCTTGTTTCAGCTTCTAATTCCCTCCATTTTTGAACCAACGAAGAAACACTAAAATCCGATGATGAACAATCWGATCGGGTAGGAGAAGGATCCCTCATCATGATCAATCTTTGTGAACCATCAGAGTGACTTTTATATAAACATTTAAGTTCCTTTTCAGTTCCTTCTTCTTGTACACCACACTGATTAGGAGTTGAAATTGAATCTCCATCATTTGTGTCATCCATGTGGTCATTGCTTGAAGTGTGGCTTATTGTATTAGACTCTTTTATAGAGTTATATTTGTCATTATCACTTTTAGGATAAATTCCACCCCAACAACGAAAACTTGGTTCTTCAATGTATGTAGTCTCTTTATTTGAACATTTTGTCGAAATTGATATGCAAGATTGGAGATGATTTTTTACTAACACCTTAAGGTTTTTCTGAAAAGATGTCGGAGACTTTTGGAAATGATTAGA
The DNA here is from genome assembly GCA_008642245.1 of Bassia scoparia. NCBI lineage: Eukaryota > Viridiplantae > Streptophyta > Magnoliopsida > Caryophyllales > Amaranthaceae > Bassia > Bassia scoparia. The sequence continues at coordinate 56,753 of SNQN01002812.1, read as the reverse complement.
ATTTGGCTCCTTACGCCTTTCTCGTTGGTTCTGATCCTTTAAAATACATCCAAATGGAGAAGATGATGAGGCGATTTSAACTTTGGAAGAGGCCATCAATATATATTTGTAAATTGTAATAATTTACATGATGAGTTGTGGTTGTGAAAGCTCCATTTCTTACAAACACCGAAACTCCAAACTACAATATTTTTTTTCTCTCATACATTTGTGAGTTAAACATTATTAAAGAGAAATAACATTAAGAATTTTAAACAAGGAATCCTTCTACACACATGGCTCGTTTTATGTGTTCTTCGCTCATTACAAGATCCCTATGCTTGTCTCGTTCTTGTAATCTCCTGTTCTATATGTTAAGTCAGTACTTCTTTATTCTCAGGCTTTTTTCTTTTTTTTTTTTCTAAAGATTTTATCATATTAGTGGTGGAATTTTGACATTTCATTGATACATTATCTGGATTTGATTTATTTACCTTCTATTACCAAATGGTGTAATATAGCTTTCCATATATAGATACTCGCTTTATATCATACTTGTAAGATGCACGTTATCTCTAAATTTGTACTTATAGTTTGATCTTAATTTTTTTCATTTACTCATAAATGACCATCATATCTTTATAAAAAAGCACAAATGTTTACTTTTGTTAAAATTAAACTTGTGAAGCATTACTATTTCTTTGGCAATATTCGTGGCTCTAAACTTATGAATATATGTGCACATTAGTATTGATCTAATGCAATGCACATATTCAGCTTAACTAATCAATATCAAAAGCTATAGTAACGCACAATCCACTCAAGCAAAATAAACACATGTCACTCTTTCATTAACAATTTATAGTATTTTTTTTCCTATTTTTAAAGGAATAAACGAAACTCAAAATAATATATTATCCTATTATAATATTTTTGTTCGAATAAATATGTAAAAAATATGGATTTAGTCTCTACTTGAGTAAAACATTACTAAGAAGAAGTTACGAAGTATGATTATAAATTACTACTTTAGTTTAAATGTTTTTTAAACACTGAAATGCCACATGACATAAAAGTAAATGCAATTTTCTCAATATACCTCCTGAGTTTTAACCTAATAACGAACTCATATACCCCCGTGTTTTTAAAATAGCTCATAGACCCCCTACTTTAGAGAAAATAGCTCAAATATTCTTGCTATGGATGAAAAGCGAACACCGTTAGTTTTCGACACAATTGACCCCTAATTCAACTAATTACACATTAATTCATTTCTCTCCTAAATAATAAATCTCGATGTTCATCTCCACCCTCCTTTTATCCCTTCTTCCCACTCAGCTACCTCACAACCACAACCACCCGCAACCACCACACAACCTCTACGGCATGCAATGACTCCATAACAGCTCCAATGGAAAATAAGATGAGTGATAAAGATTTTTTTTCTTCTCTAAAGTGTTATTTCTTATGCTAACAAACTATTCTATCATCATTTCTTGCATAGACTTTGCCTTACTAATATTCACCAAGCACAGCAACATCTATACAAACAGCAAAAAGGGGACTAGTCTACAGTAGATTTACCTACAAATACAACACCATAAATGGGTCTGGCCATGGAAAATAGAAAATAACTCAATTTAATTAATCTCAAGTTAATATGGTTTTTATTTCTAATTACATGGGTTGTAATTCTCTTTGCTAAATGTCTTTAAACAAGATATATATTTCATAAAAATGGTTCTTTAGCACGAATTTTCCAAATTTCCGAAATCAATCCTCATTATTAATCGCTCAGCATGTTCGTTAATTTTTCACAGAAATCTTTCCTGAAAAATCTTTTATTAAAGTCATAAGTTCTGCTACATCCTTAAGATGGTTCAAATTGTAAGTTAACCATATCAAAATTGAGGAGAAGAGTTATAAGAGCATGCAAATATGACTCATTGTAAGGACAAAGGGATACATCATGATCATAAGTGTAGCAATTAGAACAATAAGAAGATTGAGATATATCATTGTAAGTACTATGTGTAGAGTAATTTGCTAGAGTTGGCTCAACATAAAATTTCATCTCATCAYCATAGGTCTCTCTAGCATATTGCATTATCACATTCAAACTTTCTTTTGGTGTTAAGCCTTCAAATTGATAATTTCACTTAAATTCTAACACCAGTTGTGTTATCGATGTTGCACCCCCATATATCACGAAACATAAGTCAAATTCATCATATGAAAGGTGTAGACCTATGAAATCCCAAAGCCTATCAATATATCGCCAAAACACTTCATCCTCAAATTGAGGAAAATAGAAAGGTATTGCAAAGTGTTGCAACAGACTAAAAATTAAAAATTAGCTTTGTCCTCGTCATCTCCTCAAGGGTTTACCCAAGACTAAGACGGAGAATGATACGATTTGGGTCATTATTGGTTGACTTACTAAGTCGGTAATACTATAGCAACAAAGGAAACTTGGAAGAAGTATCCTGAAATTTGTTGGGTGAGTTTTTGTTTGTTGAGGTGAGTTACGGGGACGTAACTCTTTTCTTTTAAGGGGGGTAGAATGCGATATAATTTCTTGCTTTTGTCATGTTTTGTTACTGATGACAATTTTGTTATCTATTGCTTGAGCTTCTTTTCTGGTGATTGTCGAGTTTCAGGGTTTCAAGGCGCAATGAGGGCGTTGCGTTCCTTAAGTGGGGGTGATTGTAACACCCACAAGATTGATTTAAAGTGGCTTTTCGTTTAGTTTATTCAAGGTATGTACTACTTGCGGATTCCTTGATTGTTGTGCATGCTTGAGGATGTTGGAAACGTAGTGTCGTGAGTAGGAAACTCCCGTGGAATTGTTTGGTAGTCACGAATAAATTATTTATTAGTGTCTTGGGCAATATTTGTGGGAATTGAGGAATATTGTGGAAATTGGTTTATTCATGAGGTTTGTTATGGAGGTTGTTAATTAATCATTTGTCTTTAATTAATTGATTGAAGCTATTGATGAATTAAGTAGAGTTAAGTGTACCTTATTCCATGAGGTATTTTATTATATGGATAAATTAAGTGGAGTCAAGTGTAACTTACTCCATGAGGTGATTTTATTACTCGTTCATGACATGATGTATGAATTGAGTAAAGGGAAAAAGTATGCAAGTGTTAATGACGAGGTTAGTTCGCTTGTCCAACAGGTATGTCAAATAAAGGAATTTAATATGCCTAGATTTGGTATGTGATTTGTGGTCTTGTTTGGAAATTATAAATAGTTACAATATAAATAATACAATATGAATGAGCAATAAAACTCTGTATTTGTGCACGTTTGGAGTATTGACAATCAGGGRTTGGGGTTGCGATCGCTTCCTTCCTAGAATCGTCTGATCAACGCGTCTCTTTTCTATTATTTTTATAAAGGATTTTATCAAAATTGGGGTTAGTTGAGATCTCACCTAGCTATGGTGACGGAGTCGCGCCCGTTCGTCATCTGGTTTATTGAATTTTTTGATGCCTTTCGACGGGAAGGCATGGGATTGAATTGCGGCACTTTGTGTCTGGTTTGAATTGTGGCACTTTGTGTGTCTAGTTTGAATTGTGGCACTTTGTGTCTGGTTAAATTGTGAAACCTTGTGTGTGTTTGGGTTGAGGACAACCTTGTCTATTGCTCAAATCATAACAAAAGCAATAAACTGTATTGAGTCATGTACTGGAGTCGAGTAAACTATTCTTGCAACTACTAATCTGTTTAAGAGGAACGGTTGATGATGTTGGGATTGAGGTACTTTGGAGCAGCTGTATATAATATGTGGTGTAGAATGTTCGGGATTAAGTTATTATGGATATTTGGTTTGTATAAAGTGTTGTTGGCTGGTTGTGAACACCACCATTGGGTTTTTCTTTTATTTCTTACCAAGTAAAGTAACTTGTTATGTCCATTTTTAGGGGAGATGATGTATGTTTGTTTTCTGGTTTTGTAAGTTGTATGTACTCGGCCTTGTTGATTGCATGTTTTTATGTTTGTGTGTGTCGTCCACATCTTCTTTCTTTTGGTGGACCTGTGATGATCCTTATTTCACTTGGAAATTACGGGGAGCAGATTTTATAGGTTGTGCAGGTTGTTGATGTGCTTTTGCAACGTTGGGGTTATGGGAGTGTTCGAGTGTTAAATCCTTGGACTGTTGTTTAATGCTCTTTTGAAAAATTATAGGATTTTCATAATTGGTTTAAATGATTTTTCTAAGTCCCTTGAGTTTTCCAAAGCAATTATTCTCGGTTTTAAATAAAGGACCAACGTTGGTTGCAAATTGTACGGTTTTAAAGTTCCTTGATAGTTTTCCTAAAAGTTTGGTTATTTGATTTATTCATTTTCCGCTGCAATTTTCTGAATAAGCGGAAACGTTTTCACACATGGCGATAACATGACAATAATTCTCCATATTGTCAATTAATTATTTTATAGGAAACGGGAGAATTATTGGGGTGTTACACAAACCATCCATCATTATTCAATCGCTCAACATGTTCGTCAATCTTTCACAGAAAATCTATCTTGGAAATCTTTTATTAAAGCCATAATTTCTGCTACATCCTTAGATGGTTCAGGATGTAAGTTATCCATATCAAATTGAGGAGAAGAGTTATAAGCATGCAAATATGACTCATTGTAAGGACAAAGGGATACATCATGATCATAWGTGTAGCAATTAGAACAATAAGAAGATTGAGATATATCATTGTAAATACTATGTGTAGAGTAATTTGCTAGAGTTGGCTCAACATAAAATTTCATCTCATCATCATAGGTCTCTCTAACATATTGCATTATCACATTCAAACCATCTTTTGGTGTTAAGCCTTCAAATTGATAATTTCACTTAAATTCTAACACTAGTTTGTGTTATCGGTGTGGCACCCCCATATATCACGAAACATAAGTCAAATTCATTATATGAATGGTTATATGAATGGTGTGGACCTATGAAATCCCAAAGCCTATCAATATATCGCCAAAACACTTCATCCTCAAATTGAGGAAAATAGAAAGGTATTGCAAAGTTTTGCAACGGACTAAAAATTAAAAATTAGTCAAATGAACAAAAATAAAAAATAAAAAAGGAAAAATAATTCAGACTCAATCGATTAATAATGAAGTAATGTAGCTTTCCTGGCAACTGCGCAAAAATTTGACAAGCTTGTCGTGTACCTATTAAAAATAACCTATTAAGATTAACTATGTAGCTAGTGGTAATAGGGTCGAATCCACGAAGAAGCACAGTCTACTACGAATCAATTATAAACATCTAAACTAATAAAAGGCCTTTAATTGTTGTTGAACTAAACTAATGAACACAAGAGATAATATGAATTAACTATAATAAACTAAGTCCAAGGCTATGGTTCACTATAGCAACATAACAGCAATAATTGGATATCAACCATTCATAATTAGGCACAATCGAATAGGGTCAAAGTTCTTTCGAATCGAATGAACCAAAAAAACTACTCCTAACCTTATCTTTCGATAACCTAGGATAGTCTCATTCTACCTATTGACGTAGATCTTGTGGTAAATCTCAATCGCTATATCTAGAGACTCGCGACTAATCTAAATAAGCAATTAAGTCGGGCCCTACAAAATTGATTAACATTAAGAACAATCAAATAGGAATTTGATAAATTGCCAAACTATAAATTGAATCAAACCCAAGGCGTGCTAATTAATTTTCCTATAAATCTCCAATCACCCCAGAAAGGGAACTACTCACACATATTGCAGTTAATCAACAAAACAATAATTGGGTAAAACATGATTGAAAGCATAAGAAAATTAATAACAATAATAATAAAAGAGACTAGAGATTGAATAATACCGAAATGCGTAAAGAATTGAAGCACTAATGATTGAACTTTATTGAATTGTCAAATTTTAWTGAAAACTAAGAATTATGGTTTATTGAGAAAGAATCCTAAAATCAAAACTAAACTAAATTATGATGGAATAAAGTATATTTAAAAAGTATGATTTTTCCCTTTAAATACTCCTCCAACTTAGATAGAAAAGCCCCCCTAATTTGCATAGATATCTCCTATTAAAACCGAGCCAAAAGATAGATAGAAAAATAGGGAATTGCAGCTTGAACCGGTCGGTTCAAATCCAAATTGGTTGGTCCAGATCTTAACCGGAAGATTTAACTACTAACCGATCGATCGGTTAGTAGTCTCCGGCTCGTGGCAGTTTCGCTGGGCTATTTTTCAAAAGCCATATCCTGAGTTCTAGAAGTCCAATAGGARTATGACTTATTGTTTTTGAAGTAGTTGAAATCTAGTTTGCAACCGAATTAGAATCGCATCAATTTGATGTGCATAATGTGAGTTATGGCCAAAAGTGTGAGTATGTGTCAATATTGATACTTTGCAACAATCATATTCATTTGTCGCTTTAATCCAAGCTCCATGCTACTTCTTCTAAGGCTCACTACTACAAAATTTCAATAAAACACCATATTTAAGAGACCGTTGGGGTCTTAAAAYCGGTCTCTTAAATTAAKAAACCGGATATTTACAAAAACCGGTCTCATAGGTGTTTCCAAGAGACCGATTTTCGTAACACATCTCTTAAGTTGTGGTCCCTTAATTTTGTGGACCCACAAGTTCAACAAAGAAATCGGTTTTTAAGTAAAACTGGTCTCTTTGATTTATTTTACTTTTTTGATTAATCTTAGAGTGCTAGAAGTGCCTAGAACATTGAATGCTTTTACTTTCTTTTATTACACGCATGCTCCCTCTTCTCCTCTCTCATCCTCTTATTATTTCACACATGATTTTACTTGCTTTTACATAAACCTTATCTCGTCTCTCATCCTCTTATTTCACTATGTAATACTCACATCGAGATGTGGGATTTCTCACATCTCGATGTATTTTTTAATTCAGAAAAATACCTAAAGACCGGTTATGACTTAAAAAACGGTCTCTTATATTGCAGTCAAAGAAACCGGTTATTRTACACCACCAAAATCTTTGATATTGGTAAGAAACCGCAAAATTTAACGGGTCTCTTACCCTAAGAGCCCTCCCACCTTGAGACCGGTTATTTTGCGATCTCTTCGACCTTTTTAAACCGGTCTCTTTGGCCGTTTTTGTAGTAGTGGCTCCGTAGTACTCTAAAATGAGTCCAAAATCCATCCAAATCAATGAACGAAACTTAAAGCTCATTCAAACACTAAACAAACAACATTAGTAGCAAAAAGGGCCTTTTAAGACACTTCTCCATTTACATGATGAAGGATGTAATGTTACAAGTTTATTCAACAATTGATTAGATATCGATTGAGAGGGTCATTAATTATTAGTTAGTGTTTGCATTTTATTTATTTTTGGTTAGAACAAGGAAGTTGTCAAGTGGAGACAACACTATTTATATTTGTTTCCATAGTTTCTTTGGCTTAGCTTGTTTAGACTACTTAATTAGTAATACTCTTTAGCTTTGGGTTCGCAAAGAATTTTCATATTCATATTTGGATTTGGATGATGTTAAGTAATTGATAATTTATGATTATTGTACTTTAATTTTTGTTCATTAGAATTTAGTTAATGTGATGGGTTTGGAACCCTTTGGTTTTCGTCTTATGTTAAGGCCATGTGCCTTTGGTTATAATTAGTAATTTTTGTTATTTTAATGTTGATATTTATTGTAAAAATTGTAAAAAGCGTGGTTATATAGCCACGCTGAAAAATAATGATGCTTTTAGGGACGCTTTCCCAAAGCGTCACAATGCAATATAGTGACGCTTTTTGCTGTCGCAATAAGACAAAAAAAAGCGTCGCAATTGGCCTTGTTTTTTGTAGTGTGATCATGCAAATTGACAAGAGAATGATTGGGGAAAACATCATATCAAATCAACACATCAGCAAGAAAGCACAAACATATGGACAAATAGATAAGAAAAGGTAAAGAATCAAGCACAACACAAGCAAGCAGGCAACACCAACCGCAACCGCAACCGCAACCGCAAGTGTAGGTAAAACAAACACATTTGTTTTGCGGGCACCAGGTACTTTGGCTCTCGTTTTGCGATACCTTCATCTCTACAAACTCAGCCAAAGTGGGGGCTTTTGTAGATACCTAGCCCAAGATGGCCGATGATAAGAAAGCCCTTGCAACACACAAGTCAAATTGAGAGAGCTATGGCCTTGACAAACCTTAAAAAGGGCAAGTTTTCTCCACACCGAGAACATTTTCTTACACTAAGCACCCTTGAAAATGAGTTTTAATTTCTAAATAATTTAAAATTATTTTTTCGACATTTTTCTAGAATTTTTCGGAATTTTTCTAAGCATTTTTGGCATTTTTTGGAATTTTCATTAATTAATTCATAATTAATTAAATTATCAAAGCTATTCCTACACCTACCCAATTACTAGGCGCCACGTGGCATCTGGTGGGCCCAACCTAACTATTTGGAAAGCATGTGGGCCCCATATACCCACATAATAAGGGCACCCAAAAAGGGTAGGTTCGTACAGTAACAACCAAAAGGTGGCTTGACATAATTATGACAAATACTGAACTTTTGTCCCACTTTGACTAAATATTGTACTTCTTTATTCCCACAATAGAGGAAAAGCCAAGTACATCCTCACCTAACCCTATAAAAAGGGAGTTGGTGAGCCCATTCCAAGTATCTAATTCTGAAGTTTGAACCCACCAAGTACAGTCTAGTACAAATATCTAGCTTGCTTAACTTTCAGTCTTGGAAGTCTCCTTGCTGACTTAAGCATCGGAGGGGCTTTCCTAGGTCAACCCCCTGGGCCAGTCACCTTTGCTTGTTTTGTAGGTTAGACGGAGGAGACCAGTGTCCATTCACAGGACGTAGACGCGGACATGTACGTGCCAGGTGTCATCCCTAGTCATATTTCTTTTARCTCGTTACTTTGTCGTTTGTTGTAAGTTCCTTGAACAGGAACAAAAATAGTTCCAAAATTCACGAAATTTTCACACAAAACACTATATTTCATAAGGAATTTTTTCATAATTTTTTGACATGCAAATTTACTAAGCAAAATCGCGCAACCGGGCACGGGAGTATTCCGAGAGCGTACGAAATATTTTGACTCGGGATTTTATCCTCGAAATCTGCCCAAAACATTAAGGATTTTATTTTATTCGGTCGTGATCATATAAAATCAACGAAATATATTATGTCAATTTTATTTTCATATGCATCTTACAATTTAGGCAAGCAAATCACACAAAAAAGGGAAGGATTTTTGGGCGTAATTACGCCCAACTTCCCTTCCCCTCACGTGACCTTATCCTATAAATAGGAATTCCCAACCTTAATTTTCGCATCTCTTGGCAGTTTGACGAATTGCTTCACCTCTCTCTCTCTCTCTCTCTCTCTCTCTCTCTCTCTCTCTCTCTCTCTCTTTCTCTCTCTCACACACAAATAATTCTCTCTTTAAACACTCTATAAACACACTTAAACACATTATAAATACAATCAACACAAGTTCGATAAAGGGTTCTTACAAAGTCGACAAGGGTTCTTAAGGGTCTTAAGCTTCGTCCTTGGTTTATGGCATCGTGTTGCAAGGTAAGTTTGAGGCCAAAGTCTCAATTCTAACCCCCCCCCTCTTTTGCATGCTTGTTTAGAAATTTGAGTTTCTACGTAAATTTGCATGTAATTTGAATTAACAACTATTCGACAAACAATTAAAAATCGGAAAAATGGAAACTAATAATCCCACCTTTTGGTGGTYTGCTCTCAATAATCCGGCCTCAAAATAATTACAGAATAATCTCAACTTTAAGGGTGGTCTTCCCAAAATAATCTGAACTCTCATTTTTGCTRCTTTTGTTGATCCATTTTTGGCTTGTTCTATGTAAGAAAATGAGAGTTCAAATTATTTTGGGAAGACCACCCTAAAAGTTTGGATTATTCTGTAATTACTTTGAGGTCGGATTATTGAGAACAAACCACCAAAAGGTGATATTATTAATTTCCATTTTTCCTTAAAAATAATCCTAAGCAAACCATTCTTTCTTGTACGAGTGCTTGCATGCTTGTCATCACTACTATCATTTCTTAACAAAGACCGTCAAATTTCATGTTCTCACACCTAATAAGACAACTATGGACAATCGACATTAGGCTCCTGGAATATGAAATTAAACACACATGTCTCAACAACAATTAGTCCAATATGCATACATGTATTCCTGTTAAATAAGTCGCCTACTAATTTGCATGCTTAGGGTTAACACAGAATATGTTTGTTGTTATCTTTTTAACAATGACCCTTACCCTTATCTCCCCCTAATCCATGACCCTTGGTGCACGACCAGACTATGGAGTCCTTCGCCTTGCTTTATGCAATTATAAGCAAGGCTTAAAACGGGTACCACAACTCTCCGAAAGAAAGCGGTGACGACTTCCTGTACTTGTTTTCGAGTATAATACACACGACTCCAAACATACACTATGCAAAAGTAATAATTCAATTTTAGCAAAACCAAACTCATCACCGGGTGGTCGTACCCCCGGGGCAGAACTAGGTGGTCGTACAACCCGGGGCAGAGGGACCGGACCCAGTTCCGCCCGGTAATGCCCTAATGCTCGTGCAACTCTCAAACCTTGATTGAATGATGTTTTTCTCTCTCCATTACTTTGCTTGTGTGACCACTCTAGTTGTGACTAGTGATGAGTGATAATATAAAGGGCTAAGTCACATGCTATAGCTTATATATCACTCTACTACTACTTGGCTTATTCTACAAGCTAACTACATAGTGTACAAAATACACAACCACAAAAGCAACCAATACTAATTAAGTCAATCGGTCAAAACCGCGCCACGTAATGGCCTACTCACAATCCATACTAAAACTTCTATAACTTCTTCGTTACTCCACCAAATCGGGCRTATGACCTACCATTGGAAAGCTCTTTGAACAAGCTTTCACCTACGACATTAATCATCTCAAAACTCATAGTAGTTTGAGATATATGCCATGTTGAAGTTGGTCTGATGTATTCCAATGAGCTACATCAAGTATCTTGGTAGTGTTCTTGACTTCAACAGTCAACAAAAGTCAACTTAGTATTTTTTTATCAGTAACAACACCTAACCTTTTGTCGGGGCTTGGTTTAAGTATCAAGAGTGAGGCTAATTATTTCTACCCATAGTTTTGAGATGGATCCTGAAGGATAAAGTTACAAAAATACCCTTGATGTCAAAAGTTACTTTTATAGCCTTATAGGCACAACCTTCCAAAAGGGAAGAAATCTTCATTCCTCAAAAAATATATTTTGTTGTCCCACATTGGAAAACAAAGCTTTTACAAAAGCCCACATTGAAAAAAATCAAGTACGATATATTTATTACCTTATAAAAAGGAAATAATAAGTTATAGTAAGGTAACTAATCCTCCAGCTAAAAAGTATGGTCAACCATTTGACTGGACTGATTAATCATTGACGTTGAAACCTGTTCTAACTGCTTGCTTAGTTAAATATCGGAAGGGATTAATCCATTTTCAAGGATCGGAGAATAAGAAGTGGGGTCAGAATTCCAGTTGTTGTCCCTAGTTCATTTTTTACGAAGTGTAGTTCCTTCAACAAAGGAAAAATAACGATTTTAGTAGATTAATATTTTGATCAACACAATCACTTTTTAGGAAGGTTTCTTTTGTCCCTTTCTCGTAGAGTTTTCTTTAGTCCCTCTCGAGGGTTTGCTTGTTTTTGCCTGCCGTTCTCCGCCTTTTGCCTCCCCTCTTTGCTCTCTATTCGTCGAGGGCTCGCCGCATAAGGCTGGGCCGCGACCCTCTCTTGTCGCCGATGAGTCCCCTTCCATTTTCTCCTTGGTTTGACTCGAATGCTAGGGCAAGTGTGGTTCGTTTGGGCGYCTCTTCTCCTCTTTCCTTTTCGAGGATGGCTGGGGTTRGTGAGTCCGCCGATGGCCCTTTTTTGCTCGCTTCTACCCTGGAGGGCCTTGGTTGGGTGGCGTTGCATTTGGCTTCGCTTGTGATTTGCACTCTGTTTCATGCTAGGCTTTTTAATTTAAGGTTTATTTTCTTGTTTGGTTTAATAATAAAATCCTTTGATTTTTGGGTAGCAATTAATCGCATAACCATGGCAGTCGGATCTCTCTCTTTCGTTCTCCATGATTGTCGGAGGAGTTCCGGACTGCGTTTTGGCCTATTGTTCGATGGTTGTCAGGCGTTGTTTGGTCGACAAGTTGTTCCAGTGGCTGTGTTCTCGGTCCGGTGTTGGAGTTTGCTTCGATTGACTGGTTGTTCGCTGATCATTATGCCCTTCTCCTTTGGATTTTGGTATGCAGGGTTTGATGATTTTTGTCATATTTGAAAAGACTACAAATGTACACGGGCCGACGTAACTACGCATAAATAGATAGAATGTCGAATTTGGGTGAACTCACAGATCCACATTGTTTTAATCAAATCTGTTTTATTAATGCATAAAATTGAAAGATTTTATGTATGTCAGTTAATGTTTTGTCAAATTGTAAGTGTCTTTTGACTTTACTTAAACCTTTTAATTTTCTAGTAAAAAAAAAAACAAAGGAACAATAGAGCACTATCAGGTTCATCTCCGAGATGAACCAAAAACCACTTATCTCATGCCATTATTGTAATTTAATGTACTTTATTTAAGTAATCACATGCATATGAGTAGGACAAATAAARTACAAAAATTACCAAAATGGCACGAGATAAGTACATATTGGTTCATCACGGAGATGAACCAATAATTTCCCGGAACAATAACAATTACTCCGTAACAATAACATTAAAGTTGTGGGAAAATTCATTAACCCAAATTTTTTCCATTTTTTTTAAAGGTGTGAAATAACCTAGTAGTTTGTTCTTGTGTAAGGCGGAGTGAGGTCGAGGAGAGAGAAATAGGAAGAAAAATGGCGTGGAGCGCAACAATGATCGGAGCTTTACTTGGGTTAGGCACCCAAATGTACTCTAACGCTCTTCGTAAACTCCCTTACATGCGTCGTAAGCCTCCTTTTATCATCTCTCTTGAATCAATCAATCAATCAATGCCTAATTCATCATTTTGATTGTGTTTTTGGTATTCCAATTCTCCTTCGCAGATCCATGGGAGCATGTTCTGGGAATGGGATTAGGAGTCGTTTTTGTTAATCAATTGGTGAAATGGGATGTTAAGCTTCAAGAAGACCTTGATAAGATGCTTGAGAAAGCCAAAGCTGCTAATGAGCGTCGTTATATGGGTCAGTCACTCTTTTAGGGTTTTTTTTTTTTTTTTTTTCTTCTTGTGGTTTCATATTGTGTTCAATGTGCTTTCTATTTGTTTGTTACTTTGCTTTACAACGGTGAATGATTATTGGTTGATTCAATTTTCGCCTTTTTATATGTTTTCGATTTGCAGATTTATGTTTTATAGAATCTGAATTTTGACTTTTGTTCATCTAACTAAAACCACCATAAACTAGCAGCAAAATGAATTAAGATCCTGCCAACACGGTGACGAACATTGGACCTTTACATTATCCTAAAAGGAGCTGTTCAAATATGTTACCATTGATTAGACATCGACTATAATTTATCTTCTCTAATTTGATCACTATCTTAGTACAGTTTTTGATGATTTAGAATTTTTATCTTTGTGTAATTTGAACCAGAACATATTCCATTGGGCACCTAAAATGTTGTTTAGGATGAGACTTTGGCTTGTGAGATTGCCAGACAGTAGCAGGCCCCTATTAGAGGAGTAGGAAACTCGGTAAACAACGATGAAAAAGGGTGTTTGGGGGATATACCTATGTAATTGTAAATTCCATTTGAGAAGTTTTATGAATCTTCCCACTTTCTCTCAGTTCCCTTTTTCTGAAACTTGGTCCTTATAGTTGACGTTGTTTTGATTTGTGTTTCTGAGAGGTAGCTTAATTCATGCGCATAGCAAATTAGCAACCTTGACGAATGACAGGCACGATCTGTTCTGTTGGAATATAATGTTGCTGCTATTGTATCTTTGGATTTAGTGAGGGATTAGGAAGTCAAGCATGACTATATGCCTGAAATTGGGAAGTAGAGTCGTTGATTTTTGCTTATTTGTGCTTGTCTACTTAGTTTGTAGGGTGCCATTATCTGGTTTCCAAACCCTTTGCAAATCATTTGTAGTGCATTAAATATTTCAGATCTATATGTGTATCATATTCTTCTGATTCAACACAACTTATGTAGAAACGAAGAGCACCACATGCTGGAATATATTGATGAGTTTCACCAAAAGTGTAGTAGTGTTCTAGGCTTAGTTTCAAAAGGTGTGAAGCTATAATTCGAAGCAAATCAAAACAAAAGCTTTCCAATAAAAGTGGAGACTGACTAAAACCGAATACAATTTTTTTTATTGCATTTATCAAGAAGATGGAAATCTTAGTCACTTTTGATAAAGACCAACTCTTATTATTCAAGTATGTGCTAATTTGTTTTTCTTGTTACGAAAGCCTGTCGGAGTCAAATCGTTTTCAAAATCTGAAATCTAGTGTGACTAATTAAATGAGAAGCAGTCTTCAAAACAAGCACTTACAAGCCTGAAATAACTCAAAACCTCCCAGAAGGCCACAACTAGGATCACTTAAAGTGAAACTAAGGACCTTCGCAAATAATCTAGTGGTTGGGATTTGAAGGATCAAAACCACCATTCTTAATTATAGTAAATACTCTCAATTTTATGTTCATAGGATACGAATTGCGCATGCTCCTCAAGTCCTTGTGCTTTTTCCTCTTATATTTCTTTTCTTTTTCTTATGACAATGTGTTTGCAAAACCGACCTCCAACATTTCGATATGCTAGTGTAAATTTTGGTATTCTTTCAAATTCAGAATCAACTTTTCATTAAAACTTTGAGCCTCTCATAAATAATTCCCAACTTGAGTTGCCAGTATTACATAATAAATTTATACTTTGAAAATGTTTGTTCATATTAAATGTTGTGAACTTCAATTGTTGAATTTTTTAATGGTAGTTGTATTGAACACTTTTAAGCAGAGAATAAAGTGGTTACTGTTATAGGCTGGCGAAGGGTACCTGAACATTGTGATTTTGGACTGATTGTGCAATGCAAATAGATATGGACTTGGAAATATTGCATAAACCTAAAATATGATACAACTAAGTAGTGCGAAGGAGAATAAACTCACCAGCTTTTTTCCACATGACTATGTCGTTACTACTTATCTATATTTCTAGACAATTCAACCCTAAGAAATTCTAGAAACTTCTAATAACCCTAAATATCTAGATTATTATAAATTACCTAAATTACCCTTATCCTACTAACACTAAATAAAATTGTGTTGTCAAAAGTTTCAATGTGGCCCTAGATATTGAATGTGAATTATCTTTGATAAAATGCAATCATGTGCTCTTCTGTACTCTGCCAGTATGTACTCTGCCAATATGCAGTGAAGAAAAACACAACCCTTGAGTTTTGTGAGAAAGAGGCAGAGAGAGGTCTGGTGGTTGGGTATTGTGGGGAGAGGATAGAGAGCAGTGCAGCTGGCAGTGTTGTTAATGGTGCCAGGACAGTGTTTATTTGGCTGCGGTATGTGGTATCGAATGTTGTATCAAGATGGGAGCTACAGTGATGCATATGTTGAGGCGAATGTGTGGAAACACTATTTGGATAGAACTAGGAATGAGGATATCCTTAGGATTTTGGGAATGTTGATTTTGCAGATAATGAGGAAGGGGATATCATTTGTGTTGATTTGAGCAAGCAATTGAAGATCTTGAAGATCCAAGATGGAACGTACCAAGGTGGGGGCAAGACATCATGAGAATCTTCAAAGTGGTTGAGGGAGATTGAAGATGACGTGGCTGAAAGGAGTTTAGAAAAATATGAAACTTTTGGTTTTACATTGCAAGAGCCTTCCAAACCTAGGAAATGGAGGAGGGAAGGTCTTGGTAAATGATTGCACGGAATAGTACTTTGGTTCAAGTGGTCAATCCCCCATTTATGGGAGTAAGGCTTTGATTGATTGATTGTTGTTGAATTGATTAGAAGTTGAGTCCATTAAACCTAAGTTCTTGCGTGGAATCTAAGGATTTATAATGGTGGGATTCATTAGGGGATAACGATTCTTCCTTTCTATTTGGGTTATTCCATAATTAAATATAAATTCTCCAATGGACACAGCTGAAAGAAGGAAGAGGAGATATAAGTCCAATAAGTCCCCTTAGATACCCCTTCAATAAGTCCAACACCAACCCATTTAGGCTGACCATGCCAGACAATCTGCTGTACAAACAACCATAATACCCATGTCTCTTAGTTTTAAAAAGTGCGCCTAGGCTCAAGGCTCTTTCAGGCTGGGGAGRATGGGCTTTTTATAGGCGAGGCGCGCCCCACCTACAAGAGGCTCACAGAGGCGTGCGCCTTAGAGCGCCTTAAGTGAGGCGTGCCTTTCCGCTTTTCGCAAGTAGCTTAGACCTGCTCAAATTAATGTGTTTCCATTGTTATTATAATATTAACTGTACTACAACAACTATCAAAGGTTTTTTAAAAAAAAATGTTTCAATCAATTTTTTGTATATAAGAGACTTTTTCACTGAAATTTTAGCACCATGAGAACAAAAAATATCAAATATGTTAGGTGCGCCTCGCCTACAAAAGGTGCGCGCCGTTGCATTGCGCCTAGGCTCCAAGGACCCTTTGTGCCTTGGTGCGACTTGCGCCTTTTAAAACTAAGCCAGCTCCACCATGTGAACCACTGCAAAGTGCAACTTGTCAATTGAATTGAAACATTCAGATCACTGAATATCACAACCCTCTTACCCTTAAAATTCCAGCCATCAATTCAGCACTTTTTTTTAAAGAATATAACTAACAGAAAATCATATTGGACAGGCACTTTGAAACACCACAATGTTTACTCCTTTAATTTTTAGCGCCTTATTAAGGGCATCCAGGAATGCCCTGAGTATTTGATTAGTGCTAGATTTGTTTGAATGGGAAATAATATGGAGGGGAAATTAGTTCTCAGCCGAATAGTGTATTTAATAGATAAAGAAAAGATATTTTAAGTCAAGCATTAGCATGCATTTCATTTGGTTTGTTTTGCTCCTGATGCAGATGAAGATGAGTAGTAGCTGGTTTATATGAAGAATTGGTGGTGCACGTAACCCCGGTTGCTGTATGGGTCCTGTTTGAATCAGCATATGTGTTTGCATATTCTTGTTTTGTTAGAACTTCTCATCTTATATCAAGAATTTGATGATGTTTGTATTTGTGAGGAGCTCAAAGATTCTGTAATAATGAAAGCACCTTCTCTTGTAGCTGCTGCCAATKTTAGATATTTTTTTTWAAAAAAGCAACTCTTTATTTTCTTCCAAAAAATTACATGGAAAAAAAAAATCAGAAATGAATAAAATTGGTGATCAGATTGATACTATTGGTATGGATATTTCAAGAAATAGACTATTCAAAATGACTGCATTAAAATGAAATCCTTACATCTAAATACTATTACGGGGCGTTTGGCAAGTGAGAATGGGAATTTGGGTAATATAAGATGGGAATGGGAATGGGAATTGATAAAATTATCCCAATCCCTTGTTTGGTATTGATTTGGGAATAAATGAGGATTTGAAAAGGGAAAAAAAAAGAAATAAAAATGGGATGAAGATATAACTTTGAGCAAAAAAAAAAAAAGGAAAAAGAAAATAAATATGAATTTCCACCCAAATACCAACCCCCCTAGGTAATAAAACTATGGGAATTGACCTCAAATAATCTCATTCTCCTTCCCTCAAATAATCCCATTCCACACAAACAAACATGGGAATTTAGGACATTGAGATTAAAATTCTCATTTTCACCCATCTATTCCCGCAAAACAAACACCCCTTTGAGGGTATATTTGGATGTAGATTATTAGGTAGCTTTTAGATTATTTACTAAGTCAAGAAGCTAGATTTAAAAAATAATGGTGTTTGGATGGGTAGCTTTTTGGGTAGTGAATAAAGTTAGATGTAGTTTTTGAGTAGATTTTGGCAAACGTTACTCAGAGTAACGTTTCACCCATAAAAATAGTTTTTCTCTCTTTTTATTTTTTTATTTTATTTTTTTAGTGCTTAAATTTCTCTAATTTTATTTTTCACTTTTACTTTACTTTCACTTACATACTTTTATCTCTCAATTCCCATAAAATTCTTTCAAGACAATTTCAATTAGCACAATTTGCTTCTGATTTGGGTATAAGACATAATTTGGAGTTTGATTTATTCAAGTATGATTTTTGTAAAATATTCAATCATTATTTTTTCGCATTAATTCTTTAATTTGCTTGCTATTTTTTTTTTGTATCATGAATAATTCATGGATTGCTTGCTTACTATTTATGACTTATGAATTTTCGAATTTATATTTTCCTTATACTTTCTATGGTCAACATTCTGTGGTCTACCTTCTCAATAAGATGGGAAAATGTACCCTTGGTTACTCTAGAGTGAAGTGAGGGCATTCCCAAGTAAAAGTCAAGATCCTTTATGGCTGCTATGTTAATGCTTGACATGTAGAATGTTGAAAAGAAGGGTCAGCATCATAGAAAAATGGACCCTCAATTTGTCGATGCTTACTATCTCCCCTGAAGCTCGACAAAACCTATCCAACACATTTTGAATAATAGGAGCTTGTTCCACAGAGGCTTTAGCAAAGATAACTATATCGTTTGCAAAAAACAAGTTAGATAACAAAGGCCCTCGCTTGTCTACTTTTATTGGCTTCCATTGATTGTTAAAAATCACTTCCTCGATGACTTGAGATAATCTTTCCATACACATGACTAAAATGTAAGTAGACAAGGGGTCTCCCTATCGAATACCTCTCAAAGGTTGAAACGATTATGTTAGTACTCTATTCCAAAGAACCCTCATGTGTACCAAGTATACACAAGTCATTATGGCTTCAATCATGCCCTTAGCCCTTAGGAAGTCGCATATCGCATATAGTTTCTCGAATGACTCCCATCGAAGCCGATCATAGCCCTTCTCAAAATCAATGTTGATAGTCATGTACGCTTGTTTGCCTTGTTTAGTACGCATAAAGTGAAGAACTTCTTGGAAGATCACAATATTATCCGTAATTTGACAGCAAGGAACATAGCTGCATTGAGCAGGGGAGATAATCCTTGGAGGAACGATTTTCAATCATTACACAAGCAATTTAGTGATTAATTTGTATGCAAGATTACACAAAGAAATTTGTCCTAATTGCTTGTCGATTTCAGGGGCTTGAACTTTTGGGATCAAAGCCAAATAGGTGTCATTTAGCATCTCAAGGAAGTTTTTTCCTCATAATACATCAAGGACCATTGAGCAAACACTAGGGGCTACAAGGTGCTAGTGTTTTTCATAAAAATTTTTTGCTTGAAATCCATCTAGTCCTATCGCATTGTAAACACCCATATATTTGAGAGCTGAGGCTACTTCAGCTGGGGGTATGGTTTGTTGAGTCTTTGCCAATCATACTCTTGGGGAATAAAAGGAATTACTTACGAGGAGATTATGGTTCGAATCATAGGTCTCAGCGGTATGTAGGGAACTAAAATAATACATGACATGCTCTTTAACATGTGTGGAATTTGTAATCCAATTGTGCTAATCATCAAGGCAAAGCCACTATTTTATTTCGCTATTGTCGAACAATGGTAGAGAGCTGGAAAAAAATTGTGTTTCGATCACCATCTGCAATCCAATCCATTCGTGATTTAGGTAACCATAGCAATTCCTCTTGATTAAACATGTCATCTAACTCATGTCTCAACTTGGATTCTAGTTTGATAGGGCCTTGATGTGGAGTAAGAGCCAAATGTTTTTTAACCCCTCCAATTCTAGCCGTAAGCTCTCGTTTTTTCGAAAGATATTATGAAAAATATCTTTATTCCATTGTTGCAACTTGTCCGAGAATGAGTAAAGGAAGGGATGTTCGCATTAGACAGATCTGAATTCATAATTTCTTGAATTTATCATGTGAGAGCTAAGTAGCTTGGAATTTGAAGGGGTTTTCAAAGAGGAAATTGGCACAAAATCATTTTAGAGAAACGAGAAGTGTGAAATGATTCGAATTGATTGCAGAGAGGTTCTTGACCTTGGCATTAGTGAAATGGAGACTCCACTCAGTATTGCAAAGGGCACAATAAAGCCTTGCTCTCTTTCAAGTATCTTAAATGATCCCTCGAGCCCATGTGCGGGAAGGGCCTAAAAAGTCTAATTCTAAGAATGCTATATTCTCAATCCATTGATTAAACTTTTTGGCATGACGATGAACTTAATGGTTTATGGGAGGCTTTGTTGTAAAAAGTTCCAAAGCTCATATAGCTTGATTGGACCAAGGCTTGCATAAGTTGCAATCAAGTACCATGGATGCTCACTAACTCGAGAGATTTCCCCGGTGAGGTGCTCATGACCTTGATTGATTTCATGAGTGGAGACTACATCTGGGTGCCAATAAATCCAAGTTTCTACAGAGAATCCCACCGCATCTACACGAAGATGCCCACCAAAATTCAATTTGTCAGCCTAAAGTCTGAACCAAGGATAAGAATGTGGGTTTGTGAACTCTCAATATATCTTTTAGAGCCAAGAGAAAGGCTCAACTCCCTGCTCCTTGTACAGTCTAGTCTAAACCAAGGCTTGCATGAGGAGTAAGATCACGTGGAGTGGAGGGAATTGTTTTTAAAGCAAGTATGGAAATATTTTCATCGTAATTATTTCCATGATTATCTCCATCATTCTTGGGAATATCCTCCATAATATCAAATATATTTCCATTAATTGCTTGATTTTTTGCTTTATTGTTATTCAAATTTTGAATTGGAATTTCTGAATTGTGAATTTCTTTGGCTCGAGCCGTTTATTAGGCTTGACCAAGCTTGAGTGGGCCACGAGAACAGGCTCGCTTCTTCACCAACATCCAAGATTCATTCGAAATCAGCTTCCATTTTGGTGGTGGCCTTGGATGGTCTTGCTCAACATGCTTGTGCTCAGGGAGAACAAAATTAGTGATTTTTGTGGAATTAGCAATCAACTCATGACACTCTTCAACCTTGTGATTAATTCTTCCGCAACGGTAATAGATAAGCTTCAAGCGTTCATATTGAATTTTCCAAATCTTACCTYTTAACTAGAATTTAGAGAGTAAAGGTTTGGATAAATCAATTTCCAAGCAAAATCYAGTGAATTGGCATCATTCAATTGTAGTTGTAGTTCACTCAATTTTGATGACCTTGCATATTTTCGAGCTAACCTTATGAAGGAAACCAATGTCGAAGCATTCGATTGAGAGATTAGGAATGCGAACCCATGAAGTAAGATGCTTGATTTGTTCATTATCTAGGACGAAATTGGGAATTCATGGTCTGATTGTGAGGTAATCATCTATTAACCAGGGTCCATCAGTGATAACGTGATTGTAATCTTCTTGATTGGGAATCGAGCAATACAATGAGAACATATACAACCAATATCAATGAGAGTCAGTTGGCCTTTGATTTGTCATTTATTGTGAGTCTTCGCACCAGAGTCATATAACCGTAGTTTTTGTCAAACATCTTTATGATTAAAGAGTTTCTCCAAAGATGACGAGTTCTAGCTTTTTCCTTTTTTGTGAGAAGAATAATAGGGCATTTAGGATCATTGAATTAATTTTTAGGAGGTAAATCATCATCCGAATCATACTTGGATGGAGGAATATCCATATGAATATGGGATTGATCAGACCCACCTTACATAATGTTGTTGAAGGAAATTTTACTGGCATCGTGCAGTGAGTATGTTGTGGTGGCTGAACACGATGTTCAATGGGATCAACATCCATGTCTCTATGAGAAGTGGGATCATCAGAATTATTATTATTATTATATAATTTATTATTATTATTATTATTATTATTATTATTATTATTATTATTATTATTATTATTATTATTATTATTATTATTATTATTATTATTATAAAGAAGATGATGATGCTTCTTTTTGGCTTCTTGTTGGAACGTTTCAGTTAATTAACTTCTTCTTCAGAGGAGGGGGGCTTGCTATTCTCCATTTTCTCAAAATGTTCCATTATTTTATTGGTTAAGTTAGTCGTTGGTTCAGTTAAACTTTTMGTTAACATGATAGAGCAATAATAATAAATATGATTCAATTTACTATAGAAAAGGTAGATAAAATTGAAATTTAAATTGTTATAAATTCTAAATAGAGCAAACATTTAGGWATTTAATTTCAGAAAACAACACAATCAAAAGGCAAGGAAGTGAATAGTTGTTATTTGTTTTTGAAAAAATGGAAATTAATAATCTCACCTTTTGGTGATCTTCCCATAATAATTCCAAGTAATCTCAGAATAATCCTAACTTCTACACGCATCTTCTCATATTGATCCTTTGTTAAGATTAACTTATAAAAGAAGGTAATCATCAAAGTTTAACCTGTTTGACCATGTTAGTTATATTTGATCAACCTACTTAATTAAAATTAATCACTTATTATACAACTTAACAAATAAATAATAATTAAAACTAAATTAAAAAAAAAAATCATCACCACAACTCCACATCTCCACCCTAACACTGCCACCACCCTCGCAGAGCTACAAAGGATCTTGACTTTTACTTGGAAATGCCCTCACTTCACTCTAAAGTAACCAAGGGTACATTTTCCCATCTTATTGAGAAGGTAGACCATAGACTTTGTGGGTGGAAATCCAAGTTTATATCCCTTGTAGGACGTGTCACTCTTTGCTAAGTCTACTCTGTCTAGCCTTGCCACATACTCGATGCAAACAGCGAAAATTCCTAGAGGAATATGTGATGCTATTGACAAAATGATGAGAAGTTTTATTTAAGGAGATATAGAAGACCATCGAAGGATGCATTTGGTCTCTTGGGAAGCAATRTTATGGCCAAAAGATCAAGGAGGATTAGGAATATGCTCTATGAGACAACCCAGTTGTGCATTTCTTTCAAAAATAGGTTGGAGAACTCTCACTGAACCCACCATCCTATGGTCTAGAGTGTTGTGCAAAAAGTATTGCAACAGAAGGGCGGATCTTGATATGTTCAAATCTCATTCTAATTGCTTTAATCTATGGAGAGGAATCGTTGAGAATGCAATGTACCTTAATAAAGGCATGCATGCAAACTGTGGTGGGTAATGGCTTCACAACCAAATTTTGGTTGGATAAATGGGTTTAAGAATTGATATGGCATCGCGTAGTTCCGGCCTATTCCATAGAACATAGCTCTTCGAGATCATTCTTCCCACATTTTCTTTTAGCCAGTATCTATGTGATCCATATGCTTTTGGAATACAGTTCTACAACGTTGCATCCTTCCATGACTTTCTCTCAAATGGAAGGTGCAAACAAAATGTGTTGTAGACACTTTTCTACGTCATTGCATCCTTTCATGAGTTTCTCTCAAATGGAAGGTGCGAACAAAATGTGTTGTATACACTCTTCTACGATGTTGCATTCTTCCATTAGTGTCTCTTAAATTGAAGGTGCAAACAACATGTGTTGTAGAGACTTTTCTACGACGTCGCATCCTTCTATGAGTTTTTCTCAAATGGAAGGTGTAAACAAAATGTGTTGTAGGCACTTTTCTACGACGCTGCAATTTTCCGTAGTTGATGACATTAAGACAAATCGCTAAGTCTATATATTTAAGAATTGATTGACTTGAGACCTAGTAGGGGTGTCAAGTCAAACCACCATACTGATTGCCCTTAAACTTAGAGTTCGAGTTGTAATGCTTAAGCAATTTTTTATGCTTAGCATTATTTTACCGATCTCAAGGCATTTTGCCCTTCATACTTTTAGTGATTTGGCTCTCGATTAGAGGCTCATTATCCTTCACAATTTGGTTATAAAGATCTAATTTTGAGGCTGTGTGCACTTTGCAGATAAATTATAAGGCTCTCATTTAGAGGCATTATGCATTTTGCAAATTTCTAACTCGTTTTATTCTTTTTATTTATCATGCTCTCGCTTTGTGGCAAGTTGTTGTGCTCTTGCTTTGAGGCAATTATTTATCGTGCTCTTGTAAAGAGGCAAATTAAATAATTATTATGAGGGTAGGGGATATGCTCTTAATTGAAAATATGTGAATAGAAAGTCATATAAGCTTTTCATTAACGACTGATAACTTTAATTCTCATACAAAATGAATGCCCTTGGGCTACGGTGATTCATTACCTGGTACTATGTTGTCTCTTGGGCTTCACACATATTATTTCGTTAAATTGTTGGTGTTACAAGGATGTGGTAGCCTTCTTCCATCGTAGTTTTCGAGCTAGAAAGTTCCATCACGCAAAACTTCACAAATCTGATATGGACCATCCCAATTAGGAGTTAAATTTCCTTCTTCCTATGCCCTACCAGTTGACTCCATGTTCCTTAGCACTAAGTTTCCAAATTGTAGTGGCATGTGATTAACACGTTTGTTATAGTCTTTTGACATGCCACAACAAGAAATTGGCGGTCGGCCMACCGATAATCAGTCAGTAAACCGCTTTACCGACCGATAGTCGGTCGGATTTTCGTTAGTCGGTAAATAAAATTCACCGACCAATAATCGGTCGGTGATTTGACTGACTGTTTACCGACTGAAATACGACCAAAGAGGGAATGAAGGGTTTACTGATTGATTATCGGTTGGCCGACCGCCAATTTCTTGTGATGGATAGCGCTCATGAGGTTGACTTCTCGAAAGTTAGAATCACAAAAGGAGATAGGGATACTGCACCAATGAAGGTGCCTCATGATGACCCTCTGGTGGCCGAATTGAAGGTCGCGAATTTGAAAGTAAAAAGAATCCTCATAGACATAGAAAGCTCTTCAGATATCATTAGTTTCAGTTGCCTATCCAAGCTCAAGTTTGATGATAGTTCCTTTGTCAAGCCTGATCATCCCATAGTGGGCTTTAGAGAAGGTATTGTTTGCCTRTTAGGAATGGTATATGTGCTAGTACGGTTCAGAGACAAGTGCATACATGAGGTAGTTAAGTTTCTGGCTGTGAACGATATGACTGCCTATAACGTCATCTTGGGATGCCCTACATTGAACAAGATAAGACCAGTGATAGTCACTCACCTTCTCCTCATGAAATTTGTTTGTAATGATAATAGGGTGGGATACATTTATGGTGACCAACACTCAACAAGGAAATGCTACCTGGCTGCTTTGAAACCTATCTCTTCAGACAAGGATGGAGAAGATGGTAGCGATCAGCCCCYCAAAAACAAGAAAAGAAAAGGAAACGAAGTGGTTATGTTGTACGAGTCTCGCCAAGAAACATTCTCCATTCATAGTCTCTAAGGGATGACTTCATGTCCTGGGGAAGAGGAGAAASTAGAAGACTTTGTCTTAGATGAGTCCCGAACGGAAAGGACTTTCAAGWTAGGCTCTCTAGCCCATTTCAAAGTGGGACAAGACTTGAAGTATTTCCTCCGAGAATTTCTAGATGTCTTTGCCTTTTCAACTGAAGAAATGCCAAGATAGACCCCAAGATTGCTCAACGTGAGCTGAATGTTGAAGAAGGATACAAGCCCGTGAGATAAAAGAAAAGGAACTTGGGGCAAGTTCGAAGCAAAGCTGCAGATGAAGAGGTTAAGAAACTGATGAATGCAGTATTCATTCGTCCGTGCAAGTATCCGGAGTGGGTCGCAAATGTCATCCTTGTGCTTAAGCCTAACAGCACTTGGCGCACGTACGTAGATTACACTGATTTAAACAAGGCATGTCCCAAGGATAGCTTTCCTCATCCAAAGATTGATAAGTTAGTGGATTCTATTGCTAGTCATCAAGCATTGAGCTTTGTGGATGCTTTCTCAKGTTTTCACCAAATCCCACTAAAAGAAGAAGATCAGGATAAAACGACTTTTGTAACGGATAATGGTCTCTATTGTTACAAAGTCATGCCATTTGGATTAAGGAATGCCCCTGCCACATTTCAGAGGTGTGTCAACACCATCTTTGCTGCTCAACTTGGGAGGAATGTAGAGGCATACATTGACGATATGATTATCAAAAGCAAAGATTTGGAGAGTCACACAGCCGATCTATGTGAAACTTTCGAGACTCTCCGTCATTTCCAAATGAAGTTGAATCCTAAGAAGTGCACCTTTGGTGTCCTAGGGTATTTTGTTGATCAACGAGGCACCTAGGAAAATCCAGAAAAAGTTCAAGCTGTCCTCGACATGTCTTCTCCAAGAAATGTAAAGGAAGTTCAAAAGCTCATAGGTTGCTTAGCGACTTTGGGGAGATTCTTATCAAAATTTGGTGACAAGTGTCAATATTTCTTCGATGCCATAAAAAAGAAAGCYAAGTTTGAGTGGACAGAAGAGGCTTAGGCTGCGATTACAAGGCTCAAAGAACATCTACACTCTCTTCCTCGTTTGGTGAGCCCTATAGAAGGAGAGCCATTGTATCTTTATTTGGCCGTCTCCAACCATGCCCTTTCAGCTGTCCTCCTAGCTGAAAGAGAGGGGTCTTAGATGCTACTCTATGTTGTCAGTCACATTCTTCAAGGTGCTGAACATTTGAAGGCTTTTCACTATTCTGCAATTAGAAGTAAAATGTCAAAATGTCGATTAGAGTGACCGATGAGTCACCTAAAAATTTAATATCACACGAACTTGACGATATGCCCAGTGGCGGACCTACATTGGGCCCTGGTGGTGCACGTGTACCACCAGTCGGCCCAAAAAAWTTGGGCTTTTTTTTTWAATTTAAAACAGTTTTAAAATAAGTATAAAATAAACTGAAGGTAATTATAAGCATATATTGCATCGTAGCCCAGTGGTCTGAAGCTTTGTTATTTTGCCCAAGGTACCGTGTTCGATTCCTCCTAACTAAGGGTTTTTATTTATTTTTTTGTTTTATTTTTCCTCTCTCTCTCAAACTCAATCTCTCAAACCCTAAGTCCCTAACTCAATCTCTCAATCTCTCTCTCTCTCTCTCCTCGGCGCCGGCGCGGCGCCTCACCGGTCAGGCGGTCTCCTCGGCTCCTCGTCCCTCATCACTCGTCGTCACTCACTCACTCGTCGGCTCGTCGCATCGACGCATCGTCTTCTCAAATCTCCTCGTCAGATTGCGCAGCGGGCAGCGGCCCTCACTCCGTGTCTCCGTCTCTGTCAAGGCGTCAACACCGTCACGGCGTCACTCGGCTCACTCCGTCAGTGACTCAGCCCCACCGTCACTCCGTCAGCCGGTCAGCARTCAGGTTAGTGACCCTGTTCTTGTTAATCTTTCAATCTGACTCAATTTTTTCTTTTTAAATTTTTAATTTCATTTTTGTTATTTGTTAATTGTTATTGTTATTTGTTATTTGTTATTTGTTAATTGTTATTGTTATTTGTTAATTGTTATTTGTTATTTTTGTTAGTAATATTGTTATTTGTTAATTGTTGCAAACTTGGTATAATATATTGTATTATTGATTTATTGTTGATAATTGTTGATATATTTTTAAGTTATTTGTTAATATTTGTTAATATCATGAACCGATATCAAAATATGAGAACTCGTCGAGAATTGTTGTAATAAGTTTAGTACTATTTTGTTGTGTAATTTAAATATAAACTTTTATTTTGTACTCTTTTAATATGTTTATGTATTTTGTAATATTTTGTTAAGAAATTTTTTTTTTACAAGTTTGTTTAATATTAGTGACCCACCAGTGGGAAATTCCTGGGTCCGCCACTGGATATGCCAAAGTATGATACATCGACTTACCAAGGTGTTAGCTTTTTTTGGCCTGAGTTCCTTAAGCCGAGCAGCTTTCAACTTTGGATTCATCTCCTTTCCTCTTAGCTCGCYTCTTTGAGCAAGGGAGAGTTTGGCCTTTTCTTCAACTGCAAGTTATAGCATACGAAGGGTTATAATCGCCAAGATAATCAATATATCACAAAGAAGAGATAACTATACCTATCTCCTTGTCAGAAGCAAATTGAAACCCAAAACTGATTAGAAAGTTTCTATCATATAACCAATGCCTCATTGGTAACTAATTCTTTGGCACTTGTATAGGGAGCTTATTAGGCTTGAGAAGCATGGTTCTTTTGGTAAACCACTTCGCAAGTTTTGTTTYTCCATCCGTCAGCTGGGGATAGTAGTTCTTGCCTATACATTCTGGAGGATGTATGTTTATTCTTCCTAAAATCCTTACCAACTCCTTTTCCAATCCATCGATAAAAAAAACTGTGATTTCCAAACATGTTGTTTGTTGAGCTTGCTTTCAGTAGTCATAAAGGGGTCTTTATTTGCTAGACTAAACCACCCGAATCGACATTTAAGAAGTTTGGTAAGGGTGTGCATAAAAGCGAAAGAGTCAAATGTCATCTTCAACTTCTACACGAGAGAAGCACCCATATACCCCATGATATGGAACCATGAATTTGGAGTAAGCTAACAAAGGCCAATCTCATAACCAACACACAATTCCATAATGAACTCTGGAGGAGGAAATCTCAAACCTATGTTTAGAGTTTCCTTGTAGACGGGAATGGTACCTTCCGGTGCATCAGTAATGGCTTGACCAGGTTTGGGAACTAYGATGGAAAGTCCACTCCTTGCCAAGTCTAAAACCTCAGAGTATGTCTCCAAGTTGCCGGGGTGGTTAAGAGTGTCAACCCATCTTTTTCTCACTTTAATTGTGTAAGGAGAGAATGAAGACCCCTCTCGGTCGTCTTTCAATCGAAGTTTTTCCTTTTCGGAAGTTCATCTTCGTCCATCTCCTACACTCCCTTAATCATCTATATCATTGACTTCATCACTATCGTCATCTCTATCAAAGTATTCCATCATGGTTTCTTTCCCCTTTAAGTCAATTTGTCCCTCGTCCATGCGAGAATCATCCTCAGCATTGTATGACATCCCAACATTTACAAAGTCATCCTCTACTTCCATGGCATTCGAAGAGTTATTTTCAATATCCATATACTCGTTTTCAATCGGATTCGATTAGGGTTCATGATTTATCAAAGGATCTCTTTCCTTTGATGAGGAAGAGGACACTTGCCAAGGATGTCAACGCCGAGGACGTCTCGCCGTCAGTTTCTCACCATTTTCCCTTGCAAAAAATCACGAGTGGAAGAAGGCGATTTATTCTCTAAGTATATAGGAGCCATTGATTCTTGGGTGCCCACCGACCCAGTAGATGTTAATCTGGGCAGAAGGCCCCCAACTCTCAACTTATTCAAAATTGAATGTGATGCGGAACTAGATGCCGACGACATTAATTATACAATATATACTTCAAAATTGAATGTGATGCGAAACTAGATGCGACGACATTAATTATACAATATATACAAGTTTCTTAGCATTTTGATAAACTTCTGATTATGTTGTTCCTCCTCCTGCTACACCTGATGTGCCAACAGTTACGMCCGCCCTCCATTGTTACTCCACTTCGAAGCCTTCACTAGTAGAAAAAGCCCATATGATGGGGTTTTTCCAAGGGGCATATGCTGCAAATTGAACCTCATTATATGAGACTGCGGCATAAAATAAAAATGACTATATGATGGGGTCTTAACCCCATCATATAGTTTTAAAACTATATGAAGCGATTATAAATTAAAACCCAGTAAATACTAGTATATGAAGTGGTTTTTCAGAAAACCCCGTCATATAAGTATAAGTATATGATGGGATTTTGTCATAAACCCCCACATATACTTCTAACTATATGATGCAGTTATTCGAATACCCCATCAGGCCATCATATTAGACAATTGTTTTATTAAAAAAATTATATATATATATATATATATATATATATATATATATATATATATATATATATATATATATATATATATATATATATTTATATATATATATATATAGATAGATGCCAAAATAGATTGATTCAACCTATGTAGGACTTGAACCTACATTAATGTGCACTAGCACATTGCTCTACCATTTGAGCAAATAGGCTTTTGAAAAAGAATCAAGCTATTATAAGCCAAATGGAGGAAATAATGAATAATGAAATATATATATATAATGTATATATTCCCCGTAATCTTTAACAATAATTAGAGTAATGTGTAGGCCATAAGAAAAATGAGCGATGTAACTGATGTGTAAACAAATAGGAATAATATTGGAAAAACATATTAATTGGATTATTATGGTAAATCAAAGGTTTAAACAACATTAAAGTAAAGATTGAACTATTGAGTCTCTTCCACATTACTAATGTTACAGATCAGGCATAAATCTCCAACTTTCCGCTGTCACCTATTGACATTTGACATTTGTATTCATCAACAAGCTTTGATCGAAAGCAATACCTGTAAGCCTCGCGCCCACACATCCTTTACTCTGATTTGGCTAAAGATTAGAAAATTGCAACAAATAAGTAAAACCAAGTGGTGGCTGTGGGCTGTTTCTGCCACCGGTGAGCGTGAGAGAGGAGCGTTGGTAGGTGGGGATTGAAGTTGGTTGTGGTGGGTAGAGGATGGCAGGGCCGAGGGGTGATGACTGATGTTCGAAGAGGAAAGGCGATAAGGGGAGGAGAAAGAATGAGGAGATGAAATAGAGTAGATGAGGGTTAGAGTTTTGATTTATGAATAAACAAATAAAGTAAAATAGACAAAAATAAAGTAGACATATAATGGGGTTGTATAAAAACCCCGTCATATCATTAGATTATATGATGGGGTTGTATAAAAACCCCATCATATCATTAGATTATATGATGGGGTTGTGTAAAAATTCCGTCATATAACTTATTTTCATTTTATCAACAACTTATTTTCATTTTATCAACCATTTTATGATGGGGTTTCTCAAAACCCCATCATATAGCTTGCGTCATATAGCGTTTTTTCTACTAGTGCTTGCTTACTCTCTCCCTCTTCTGCGAATTGGTGAGCAAATATTGGCGAAATTGCAAATCTTCATGGTCTAGCCACTAAAATCTCTCACCTTTCATTGGAGCAAGAAATTCTAAACTATCATAACAACGGATATATAATATAAGCCAACTAGACAAGTTTTTCAATATAAGCCAACTAATGCAGATTAACTCCATGAATACTGGGGCAATTTGAGCAAATTAGCCTACGAGTTACTCCAAATTCAAACATTAAGGGACATGAGCACATGTTATTAATATCAGATTGATGAAAAAGGTCCCTCAAGTCCTATCATTAAGCACATGATCATTCAACAGCCAACACAAATTAATGGACGAATTCTCCGAGTTTAACCACTAAAACAAATCAAAGCATATCAGTGAAATAATATTGATTAAATAGTAGCATCAAATCAAATACTTTAATTTCAGCTAAAAAAAAGCATATCAAGAACCACAAAATACAACTCCGCAAACATGACAATTAACAAGAACACTTCCGCAACATACAACTCAACTAAAACAAGCGATGTGCCAAAAGTAAAGATTGACCAGCTCAAAACAAGCAACATACAACTCAATTCAGGCGAAATAATGACTCTACGTTGATCAATTAACTCACCTCATTTGACCAACTAAGCAAAGATMGCTTAACTTATYMATAACCATAGTCTTTCCAGTTCCAGGGCATCCACACACATACATACTCCGTAGTTAACAAACTCATGATTTTTTAGCATATTAACCATGCTGACATATTTGAATCAGTCTTATCCATTAAAAGTGTATTACCCTTGAATAAGGGGTATAAGTGTTAGACATATCATGGGCTAGGTGGATCGACATTTAGGCAAGGGCTGTGCAAGAAGCTCTTCACAGTTGAGTTATTACCTGAATAACATTGGGAGAATGCGATTGACCGAAGTTCAAAATGAGGAATGTGATTTCAATGGGAACTCCATTAGAAGCCTGCATGTTCGGATTTCTATAGTTTTTTTTATCCATTACCTCCTTATGACAATGGGTTGCGTGGACATATATGGGATTGTCTGCACTTAAATTGTGTGGCAAAAGCGATTACTAATTAGTTGGGTAGATTAGTTTCACAAATGGGTAGAGGCGAAACCAATAAAGAAAATATCATATTTTAATGTGAAAGCTTCATTTGGAAAGAAGTTATCAATTAGTGCGTTAGACCTTCAGTATAGTATGCTAATAATTGGACGAATGTTACGACAGGATACTAATAACTTGATATAGAATAGACTTGCGATATAATTTAGGCGTTCACTAGCAAATCAAAAAATTTGTATTTTTTAGGATCTGTGGAAACATCACTATAATGCTAATTGATAATCGTGGGATTTCTTTCAACAGATTATTTAGAATTGTTTTGGAAGCTGGACAATGTGAGGGATGTACTAGAAATTACTAATGTGCTATGGTCAATAGACAACCAAAAATCGCTAGCGAAGACCTTCACCTTGGTCTATGGGTTGCGATGAGTCAGGTTCCTAATTCGATGAAAATGTATCAACCAACTCTGAAAGGTTATGGCTAATATACTCCTAAGAAAGGGATTGGGAAAGCAATGAGTTACATCTTGATCTTATCCGAAATTATGAAGGACTTGCACTCCTTCGCCACTAATTATATAAAGCTACACACCAATAGAAGTAACAGCTGTGTCGACTAATTTACTGACCGAAATTAAACTAGTACGAAAATATTCGACACGCTAAGGAGGTGAGATAAACGTGTCGAATAGAGTTTGAATTGTGTCGACAACAGGTATTTAACAGCAAACAATCGTGCGGTAATTTTTGTGGTTTGATTTTAGGGGGGGGGGGGGGGGGGGGAGGGGGGGGGGGGGTGGGGGGCACCCGACTCCGCTCTCTCTTATCTATTTTTCATTTTCAACTTTATCTCCTGCATCTGAGTTCTGCTCATAATAACCATAACCTCATACCATTCATAAAACCTTCATCAATCTTTGCTCTTCTTAAACTCGCCGCTCGAGAACTCATACCTCACCAAGCATCTCCGTCACATCCCCTTCCGTTATCGAATATTAGGCTTCCTTCTTCGAGAACCCTTCGATCCCAAAACACTTCTTATTCTATCCTTTGAATTCATCACGCCCAAAACTGTGAACTCTGCTCCGAATCGGTACTATCTCTTCTTCTCGGTTTGGCACTATGCGAACTTAACACATACGCCTCTGTCTAGCGAGTTTAGTACGAGCTTTCGAGGACCTTTCTTCCGTTAATAAACAATCAAATTCTTGCTTGAAATTCAACCCAATTGCTCTCATTTTTGCATTCTTTTAATATTATACAAGAATAGTGTCATAAGTATATATAGATTTCCAATGCTCTTAATTTGTCGAAATTTGCTTAGAGGTTGTTGGTGATTCAGGGGTTTGAATTTTTGCCAAGTTTTTGTTTTTAAAATGGTTATTTTTTTTGTTTGTTGTTGCTTGAGATTGGTTTTAGTTTTTGTCGTTGGTGTTCATGCTATTATTTTTTAATTCTTTTGACCTTGATTGGAAGTATGCTGAAAAGCACTACCTCTTTGTTTCGAAATCGTGATGGTCGAATTTTGTGTGGATTTTGTTTTGATTTTTGGCTTGATTTTTGTTTGTCCTTGTGATTTTTAGCTGATTTGTGTGGTTTTTAACTCAAATACAAAAAAGGAATTC
>SNQN01002812.1:5890-23127 GCA_008642245.1 Bassia scoparia | reverse complement strand
TTTGCTCTGTCTTTGAACCCCAAAAGTCTGCTCTTCGCTCTGGCCTCACGCCCAACCACCCTCAGGTGACCCTACTGCTTCCTTCCTTTCTTCGCTTGCTCTTAGCCAGGTCTCATGAGCAGCCACCACACTCAGCCGACCACTACCACCCTATTGTCTGCGAGTTAGTCGCAGCTGTTCAGGAGCCCTATTCCTCCGCGTTAAAACACATCAAATTCTTGCTTGAAATTCAAATCCCATTGCTCTCCATTTTTGCCACTTCCTGTTGAATATTATCACGAAAATTCAAGTATTATTAGCTTCCAATGCTCTTCAATATTTGTCGAAATTTGCTACGTTGGTTTATTCATTCGGGGTTTTGAATTTTGCCCAATTTTTGTTTTTAAAATGGGTATTTTTTTTGTTTGTTGTTGCTTGAGATTGGTTGTTTCATGCTGTGTTGTTCATGCTATTATTTTTTTAAATTCTTTTGACCTTGATTGAGTAAAAGCTATGAAAAGCAACTCCTCTGTTTCGAAAATCTGATGGTCGAATTTTGTGTGGATTTTGTTTTGATTTTTGGCTAATTTTTGTTTGTCCTTGTTGATTTTTAGCCTGATATTTTGTGTGGTTTTAACCTACACATACAATAAAAGGAAATTAAATATGTAGCTCATGCCGGTGATGTAAAAATCATGCGTTGTTACTAGATCTATGTACTGTGTGTGCTACACCTGCGAACCCGAACCGTATAGGTTTCTTAATACCGAGTACTTGCTTAGTTCTGCCTCCAACTGAACTGGATAGTTAATGATCACCTCTGCTAAGTCATTATTCTCCCTAATGAGTTGTATCCTTTGCTGTTTTAGTCTGGTCAACCATGAGGTTGAGTTAATCCCCCTCCGATTCAATCGGAGAGTCATTATTTCGCTCTGCATTGATTGTACTGTCTGCCTTGATTTTGAGCATGCGTCAATTCGTCTTACTATCTCTGGCATACATCGCTTGTTCTTAGTAGTTGTATGTTCGGAAGTGTTCTTTAATGTCCATGTTTCGCAGAGTTGTATTCTGTTCGTTCTTGATATGCCTTTTTTTGAGCTAAATTAATCATCTCCCATCTCTACTCTTTCCATTATCCTCATTCTCTCGTCCCGCGATCACCCACTATCTAACCCTCCAACGCTCCTCATTTCACTCCCCCTCCACTACTTCCACCCCACTCCCTTGCACCCCTCGCCCGTCCCCTTCGATTCTCTCTCTACGTGTTAACTCAACTCGGCGACCTCCTTTTCCTTCCACTCATTTCTTTCCGTGCGCTACCCTGTCATCCCACCTCCGTCTATCTGCTTCATTCCGCCCCACCTCGCGCCCCCTTTAGATGTAGCTAAGGACACCTTGCAAGGACCTTCTCATCCCAATCGGGATATCTCAATAACATTAGCTCATCGTCCCTCCTAATGTCTGATATTTGGAAGTAACTTACGAATCATGCCTAACTTCTGCCTCAATTCCCAGTACATGCCCATTGGATGTCTCAACTGCCATTATTGGCTTATATTGGCGACAAACACAACACTTGTCTAGTTGGCTCATATCTATTATATCCGTATGTTTTCTATGATACGTTCTAGACATCTTCCTCTGCTCCAATGAAAGGTGAGAGATTTTCAAGTGGCGTAGACCAATGAACATTTATCGCAATTTCCGTCCACATATTTTCGCTCGATCCACATTCGCAAGCAGGACCTGAGCTAGTAAGCATCAAGCAGCCTGGCCCTCAGTAAAACTCCGCTCTCGCATATGCACGCAGAGCTATATGAATGGGGTTATTGAGAAACCCATCATTAAAAATGGTTATAACTGATAACATCACTAGCTCCTATATCGACGGAACTTTTTACCACAACCAAACGCCCCATTCAATTATAATCTCAATAGATATTCGATGATGTTTTTATCAACCAACACCCCACTTCCACTCATAATCTAATGATATGA
The DNA here is from genome assembly GCA_008642245.1 of Bassia scoparia. Lineage (NCBI taxonomy): Eukaryota > Viridiplantae > Streptophyta > Magnoliopsida > Caryophyllales > Amaranthaceae > Bassia > Bassia scoparia. Next base: position 21,150 of record SNQN01002812.1, on the reverse strand, counting down.
CCGGTTTTTATACAACCCCAATTTATTTGGTTCTACTTATTTTTGTCATTTTACCTCTTATGGTTATATCATCAAATCTTCATAAACTCTCCACCCCTCACTCTACCTTCCTATTTCATCCCTCCTCATTCCTTTCACCTCCCGTCACACTTATTCCCGCCTTTTCTCTACTCCCTACGCGTACACCCCATTCAGTCACTTCACCCCTCGCCATTGCTCTCTACCCACCACAACCGAACTTTCGATACCCCATCTCTCTCCCCACTCCAACCCGAGCCCTCCTCTCCTCTCCCGCTCACCGGGCATTTCCCCCCACCCTCCTCCAGGTGCGCAGAAGCACAGCCCCACCACTTTCACCTCACTCTCTCCGCTTCGCTATCTCTAATTTGTTGCAATCTTCGCCCAATCTTATTCCCAACATCGAGTCAACCGATGACCCCCCCCCACCCTTACCATTATTCTTCCCCAACCCCGTCGTGCGCGCGAGCGCCCCCTCTTCATCCCTCTCCCCAGGTCATTGCCTCACCTCCCGATCCCCATACCAGCCTTCCGTTATGTGACATACAAATCCAAACTGTCAATACGGTCGGACAGCGCGAAGTTGTAGAATTATATGCTGATCTGCGCTGCAACTACTTCAACCCTTTAGTAACTGGCAAGGACTCACAGTCTCAATCTTTACCATTAAGGTGCTGTTACATACCCTGTCTGATTTACCAACTGCAATATAATAATCCCAAATATATATATGTTTTTCCCCAATATAATATTCCTCATTTGTTTCCAACTCAGTTACATCGCTCATTTTTCTCTATGGCTACACAATTAACTCACTAAATTATTGTTACAGTTACGGGAAATACATTTATATACTATCTTTTCATCTTCTCCATCAGATTTCCTCTCAAAATTTTGCGTATCAATACGTCTTTGATTTTATATTGTCAAACGCCTAATATTCTCAACAGTGGTGAGCAAATATGCTAGTGCACCTATTACCATCCGCTCTACGCTTCACAGTTCCGCTTCCTACTGCGTTAGATCAATCTCTTTCGGCACAGTCATCTCTGATACATATATACCTATAAAATTACGTAACTCTCCTCCCCACCTCATTCCTTCTTTCCTCTATTTATAAATCCTTGTATATATTAATATCTACTACTTATACTCTCCCGCCTCAGCCTATTCATTCTACTTTCCCCTCCTTATACTACATCCATATCCCCTATCTACCACCTATCCACTCACCTCTAATCCTCCTAACTATCTCCTCATCACTCGTTTTATTATATAACACATCATTGTCCTCACTATATGTCACATGGGCTTCGACTCTTGGGTTATCCCCACCTGACTAATACCACGTCTTCATCACTACCCCATAGTTAGCAAGTTTATTGTGGCGTGTTCCTCAACTGTCAGCATCAAATCCACATCATCTCTTATCTCAACTCCTTCCTCATACTTACATGACCGGCCTCGCCTCTTCTGACAAACAACCACTTCGATATCTATGACTTTACTGCGTTCCGCCGCGTTCTTCAGATCTTCTTACTCCCAATCGCTGTCACTATAGTTTTAAAACCTACCCTGATGGGGTTAAATGATCCCTCTCTTTCTCGCGCGCACCTCATCATCATCCACTCTCCCTTTTCTATTTTATGCCGCCAGTGCTTCATATGATGAGGTTCAATTTGCAGCAAATATGCCCCTCTTGCGGACAACCCCCAATAGGAGCATTTTCTCCTCCACCTATAGTCTGAACGGGCCCTTCGACATGTGGCTCCAGTACACCAAGTGGTTCACTCCGAGCCAGTCTCGTAACTGTTGCCCACATCAGGCGTCTTGCTCAGCACGAGGAGGCAACAATCATAATCAGAATTTTTCAAACATGCTACAGAGAACTTCTGCTGTATATATTGTTCATTACTCTATAATTTAATGTACGTCGCATCTAGTTTCGCCATCACTATTCAATTTCGACCTCTAACTTACCACACCAATATATCTGTATAGGTATTAATGTCGCATTCCCCCGCACTTCTCAGTACTCCCCGCCACATCTACATGTTCCAACTTCTTTGAATAGTGAGACCATGCTTGCGAGGCCTTTCTGCCCCACGCTTCCATTAACACTCTACCTTGCCTGTCATGCCAGTCCTGTGAGAGCACCCCACAAACCCTCATCACATGCCCATTCCTCTCACACTCTTCCCTTATCATCCTTCACGAGACATAAACGGCTCTCTTCTTCACTCGTGATTTTTTGCCCGTTATGTCAACATTAACTTGCGGAGAAACACTTTAACGGCTGAGCGACGCCACCCCTGGCCCCTGTGCACCATCCTTGGCAAGTCGATCCTCCCTTCCGCATCCAAAGCGAAAGACCAAGACAATGACCATTCCCAACATCAACACCTTGCAACTCGTCTTCCTCGCCTCACCTTTAATTCCCCCTCCCTCTTTTCCCCACTTTCTCGCTACCCCACGCTCTGGTCCTTTGCATGACTAATCCATTGATGCACCCTCCCCTAATCGAATCCCGATTCTAAACCCACCGAGCTATCCTCCCCCCAACACTTGATTCACCTTCTCGAAAAATTAACCCTCCCTCGTCCGACCCCGAATACTTGCTCCCAATGGTCTACCAGTCCTCGCAGGCCCTTACTGACCCTTCTCGTCCCAACCTCTCGACTCGATACTACTCCTACACATGTCTCCTATGATTACTCGGCGCTTCATCAATACCCAATCTCCTTCCACACCCCCCCCCCCCTCACCCTCCCCGCCATGGAGAGCAAATTGGACTTAAATAGGGCAATGTATACCATGAGCGAATTACTTTCTCCTCACCCCTTTCCCGATACGCACTCTCCCTACCTCCCCGCCCCCCGCCGGCAATACGCCCTCTCAGCACCCTCCTTACTAGACGTCACATCCTTCATCACTACTGCACTCCTCACCTCAGCCATGACGTCTTAACCCCCCGCGTTTTCCCCTCTACGCCTCCCTCCTCCTCTCCCAGTTGTTATCGGAACGGTCCCTGCCTCCGTCCCCTACTCCTCTCCGCATCCCATCTTCTGCACCTACTCTAGTCCGGGTGCCACGACATAATGTCCCTGGCACACACATTAACCACAACACTGGACGAAAAATAAAGCCTCTCCTCACGACCCTCTGAAAGCCTCCGAGGCGCATCGGAACATGTCCGACGAGCTGCCGCAATCAGAAACCAATTCAGTTCAAGTTTATCCTGCGATATTTCTCTCCTCCTTTTCTCCTCTGCGTCCGCTCCCTCACTTCCTTACCACTTCAATTATCTACACGCTCCTCTTTTCGATCCTCCTCGAATCTCTACTTTCAGTCAGATCTTACACTATCCTCTCCACCTTCTCTCTCAACTGTAGTTTCCTTGAACCCAATTGCTTTTTCTCCTGACAGCGTATTTTTTGTTGTCCGACTTCTATAGGTTGATTCGTATGCACCTCTCCATACTAAATATGTTTGATCCCCCTAATCCATCTCTCAGGAGAAATAGTCATGATTGTGTCATTGACTCTTTATTTTTTATCCCAGGACCAATAAGAACTGACCCTTCTCTATGAGAGATGTTTTAGATTGTCATGGCGTCTGCCAACTGCTGTTACTTGATCTGGTTGCTGATTGCTGGTTTTGTTGCTAATTATGTTCTGAGTGCCGTATGATATTTCTCCGTTTCGGTGCCCTCGTAAGTATTCCTCTCCGAAACGCGCTCCTTCTTATCTGTGCCATCCTAAGCCTTCTTGGCCTCACTTAGTCACCCAATCTTGAGGCTAATGACTGCACCCCGAACTCCCATCACCTCGCCAATTTCTCTCTCGCAGTCGGTACACCACTTCCATGCACAAGCGAGTGAATGGTTCCGTTGCTTACATATCACTGACTTCATAGATATCTTACTTGGTTTTCAAAGCCCACTGTCTACACTAGTTGCTTCGATTGTACCTCTTCCTCCCTCATCCTCATCTGCCGCACACATACATTCGGGTTCTTCGTCGGCCCTAGATTCTTTCTGCTATCTTTCAGCCCCCTCCGATTGGCCATTCCTTAAAAAATGCTCCTTTGTGCCATTATGCAACTTGCACAGTCATGCATCCATTCTGACCTTCTACTCTCATCTGGCTCGCCTTGCCCTGTGTCTAAGTCGTACGTTTTGCCCCGCCCCCACACAGCCCTCGTCAAGATTTTGCCCCGACATTTACCTGCTCTTCGTCCGACTATCACACCTTACCTCTCGAACACATGCTATTTCCCATCGTTCAGGCTCTCAGTCACTAATCAATCCGCGCATCATGCAGCAATAGCTTATTCCATTCGCGTCCTTTAATCTTCACAGGACATTCATTGTCCGGACGCATGTGCAATGTGCTGACCTTAATTCCCAATCACTGTTCTTAGCCGGTACAGCGTACTAGGATCGTAATTAATTTTAGGGCTCTGGATCATCTCTACATACTACCAGTATATACACTCGGTATATGTTCTTCGTCTGAATGTCTGATAATCACGTCGCAATTAATCCAGATCTGCATATAGTTCATCAGTTCTGGTCGATGTTCTGATAAATTCATGAATCGTATTTTACTCAATATTCCATCTATATCCCTCACTCCAGCACTTCTTTACTACTCCGCCTATCATCATTACTAATACTCTATTCCTGACAATCACTTGTGATCCGAAGTCTATTTGTCATTATTATCTGTCAATAAGCTCTATTTGGTCATCTCTAAAAGAATGATTATCATTTTCATTAATGCTTATTGTTCACTCTAAAACCATAGTCTTGTGCCTAACCCAAGAACGTCTCCTGCCTGCAATGCGAGAACTGAGTATTGATGGTCCCCCGCTGTAAGCACACACAGCCCCCGTGTACCCACTCAAACATCCCACCAGTCCTGAACTCACCGGAACGTTCCATTGCTGATATCATTGTCTCTCCAACCGACCTTCCTATATGTTGAAAAACTTACAGTATCGGATGATCAAACAGTTAGAGCTGAATCTATATTGTGTATTGAAAATTATTGTATGACAAGCTCTTAGTGATAATTCAGATTCTTAACTTTAGATACTTCCTTGTATACAGCATACTAAATTTGGATCTTGATAAGCCCCATTATCCCAAACACCCTCATAAAGTAATTGAACACTTCTACTCCATAATTTCCCGCAATTCTCATGTCCCTAACTCAGATCAATAAGATTGTGAAAAATTCTACTAAGGTTGAAAGTCTCATAATCGCGTTTCCGCTAAACATAGACCTGTCGCATCTAAATTTAGAATTCAATTCCGGAAATTGAACTTCAATATTTAAATGAAATTGCGTTTCCGAAACGCACCTAATTCATTCTCTAATCTAATTCTTAAACCCTCTGCTCTTTTTATTTCTCATCAATGAATCCCAATCCAATTTCCTTTCCCTTCCTTTCCCTTGCCTCTCGCTCCACACCCCTCTCCTGTCCGCCCCAGCCCCTGCCGCGCCAGTCCTTTGCCACACTTGCACCACCCCTCCTCCTCCACCTCCTTCTTCTCCCTCCGGCCCACCCGCAAACCACTGCTCCACCGGCTCACCTGCAGCCTGTGCTCTGCTTTGCCGTTCATGTTTTTGCTCTGACCCCATTATCTGCTGCCCCCCCTGCCTAGCTCTCCTTCCGCACTTCCTCTCCATGTCGCCCAGAGCCAGCCACCACACGCCTGCTGCGTGGTGCTGTTCGCTAGGTCATGCTGCTTCTCACCTCCTAGTTAGACCGCCACTGTTGCGTGTATGCTGCCCCTGCTTATCTTCCCTCCTTTTTTTCATCTGTTACTTTAGTTCGACGTACATCTCGTTACTCACTATCCATATTATTAATCATCATTTCGTTATCATTATATATTACTATTATTATCATATATTATCATTAGCCTGTATTTTATTCATATATTATGATTCATCATTATTCATTTTCTATATATTACTAAATCATATTATTTCTTCTATTCAATTTCTTCTCTAATTTAATATATACACTATTATGTTCTACTATGTTGCTACATTTAGCCCATTATGAATTTTGTACTACTATTTTTATTTTGCAAATAGTAGATTAATTTAGCATACTCAATATAAGACATCAAGTACCATGTTATCATCATCATTATTCTACAAGTTATTATATTCTTCATCACTAAGCATCAAGGTTTACATTATTACATTAATAATAAGGTATGCTAACTATGAGTTTATTATGATTAATCACGTTGAATTGAATCTTATAACCTATTTAAAAATCCAGCAAAAAACAATCCTCCGGACGTCTCGGGAAAAACGATTCATCAAATAGTAAGGAACTAAGTTGTGACGTCGACGGGATTACTTTCATACGCACATCTATTGCGGCACCTTATGAATTATTATAGAAGCTATGATTGATTGGTAACAGCGTATTGCTGAACCTTATGAACTTTATTTAAGAACGTGTGATGATTAGTAACATCTATTGCTGACCTTATAAATTTATTCAGAACGTGTGATGATTATGAACATCATGCTGCACACCTTATGATCCTTATTTAAGAACGTCGTGTGATTTGTAAACAGCTTATGCTGACACGACTATATTGAAATAATTAAGAACGTGCTGTATAGATTATGAATCTATTGCTGACACCTTATGAAATTTTATTTAAGACGTGTGATATTTGAACAGTCGGATGCTGGCACCCTATGAATGATTAAAACGGTATGATGATTCTGTAACAGTTCTATTGCCGGCACCTAGTGAATTATTAGAACGTATATGATTATTAACATCTATTGCTAACCCCCGCATTCCCTTCTTAAATTGTTTATGAAATTGAATTACAACTATTTGGGAAACTTTTTTTAAAGGTTATTATTCTTTGCTTGATTATTGGATGTTAATTAATGATCCGTTTTGCAAGAACAAGACTTATAATCATGATTTCAATTTGTGGATATTTGATGAGATAGATCCCGATTGTCTTTGAATCATCTACTCTACTCGACTCCGCAAATTTTATGACTATGTTTGATAACAGCAATGACAAACGACGTTCACGCATTATGTGAATAGAAAGAAACGAAAGAACAGATACTAAAAAGTGAAAGGAAAACTGACCGCTCGCGTTTTCTGTACAACCTCGTCAATTAATGACGACCTTGTTAACTGCCGTACTATCTAGCTAGCTGCTCGCTGGCTTGAAACCCCAATGTCACTCTTGTAGCTCCCTTTAGTGAGAACGACTTTATCGTCGTTTAACTAGCCTTCCCCGTGAAGCACGTCTTAATTTTTACCTGCTCCTCTGATGAGGCTTATGTCTTTATTCGCTACCCCCTTTTGGTCTGCCCTCGCTTTACGTAATGATATATATTTGGATAGGAGAAACGTACCTACGATGTTGCTCTATTTTTAGTCTAGCAAATAAAGACATAACTTGTCAGCTACTCGGAAGCGAAACACTTTGATATAATGAATGAGACTACCATGAGACATAAACGCTATAATAAGATTATAATAATGTTTAATGTTTTATTACATGCTCAAACCAAACATATACATGTTGGCTTTAATCATGTTACCAATGCTCAACTTCTTGATTAATTTTTTATGAATTTTTATGATTAATGATTTCCAAAACGTTAGTTACTCGATCTTATAAGATCTCTCCCACTGTTTTCAAACTAGACGAACATTGAATCAGAATTTTACGTGTTATTTAGGGCTAATTTATGGTATAAAACGTTGGACGCATCGCTCACCAATTGCTTTTTTTTGGTACCGGAGAGTAAGGATTTAGGAGGGAGAAACAAGACAGCATACACAGATCCTACCATGGAATTAGTTATGTAGTTCAAGACAATGCACAACTACTATCCGCCAACGGAACCAACGTTTAGATCCAGCGCTTTTCAATTCATATGTAAACGAATCTACTACTAACTGTATGTACTAAACTCTTTAAGCTACTCGATAGAGATTTACTTATAGCTAAGTAGGTACCAGAGAGAACATTACTCAATAACTAATTATCACATAGACTTATTTATCAATCGCAATGTTTTAAGTCTGATATTATGTCGGCCTTGTGTCTCAAGGAGAAACCGCCCTGATGATTCCCGCTCTCATTACCAATAAGAAACCATGCCGAATTATATTCCAAGAGATATCCGCTGCCTCAATAATAGACTGTAACTGTCTACACACCTAATTAATAAACAACCGGCTTAACATCCCGCCAGCAGAGAGCAGAAATTAAATGGTTACTCATCAGAATGCAAGTGTTCTCGACCTGTCGAAATTAGGATCTATTCGTGATGATTGGATGAACTAATACTTCTACATGAATTTCTTAAGAGTTATCAAGTTGACGTTTCTGGATAAGTAATGTATCAAAGTATAATAATGGACACTATGGTTATGTAAGAAGCAAATCCTAGGATAAGATGTCTAAATTAATGATAGGACTAAAATGAAAGGCTATAAAATTGAAGAAGAGATGAGTGATCTTATAGGTACGTGAATAGGATACCTCTTTTCTTATAGAGCGTTTTGCATTAATGGCGTTATACTCATCATATTTGAACTGGATACTTAAGCATGGGTATATGTAGCATGCCTATTGACTGGATTATGGCTAACTGCTCGCTCCTTATGTGAGCGTTCTAACAACCGGTTATGTGTAGCGCTTAGGCCTGTACACAATATGGACCCCTAGAAGACAATTACGTGCAGGCTTCGACGAGTTGCGAACATCCTATTTTTTAGATACTCGACATGGAACCAAAACCAATTCGAGATAGATGATTTAGAGAGATGATGATGGGAACATATCTTGCAAATAGACACCTAGCAACACTGTCAATGGCCACCACACTGATGGAAGATGATATGCCGGTCCTCCTGTACAACGCGTTTATAGAAGAGATTCCGCTCCCGAAAAAACCCATTCCCTACCTACGATCATGGAACCTGCCCCAACTGTTATGAAGAATGACTTCAGTGATCTGGAAAAGCTGTTTATAGCTGATGACTGCACGATAACAAAGTTGTATTCTTGCCGCAAGTCTTTTATTGAAAGAACAAGGCAAACCTTGTGGAGATAGCAAAGGGCAATTGCAAAGTGAGCACCAGCTCTCATTGGTCGAAAGCTGAAAGCAGGCTATGGATTCAGGTCTATACGACCACGTCGGAATAAGGAAGTCATATCAAGTTGAAAGAGCCTGCAACTGCAGATGAATCGCAATGTTCCGGTCAACATTCCTTAAAACAAAGGAAAGAGTGTCTGTTTTGACTATGCTTGAAGTCTTAATCTAAAACCTTTCCATCGATTGCGGCAACCCTCAGAGACCAGGTTGCCCTGCATAGGCAAGAGAATGAATCGCCCTGTAGGACAGATAAGCATTTAACCTCATCTGTGTCGCAAGGCCTATCCATTCACGTAGCGAGCGCCTAACCTCATTTCTTAGCATCTATAGCATCACCGTAATAAAGACCACTCTCTGACTGATGCCCTATTCAAGTCGCGAAATAGAACGATGATAAGCTCGCGTAGAAGGTATCGACATACCTCTGTACACATTCTAACAGTGCACGCAAAAGCTGATATGGACAAACCATGGACCAGGCCAAATTTCCATCTCTCTACCCAACTTCTACCTTGCAGAAGATCCTGACCGCCTTGGACGCAGTCACTATTCATTCGCCATCTAAGCCATACGTCTGTCACACGACCAACTACGGGAGGAATGTGAACGCCTCACAGCATTCCCCCTAACAGCCATCAGTGGCACCCAGCAAGCCCCAAACGGGTGATTGGCCTGATACAAAGACGAATTTCGATCAATTCATTAACGCCAAACCCTGCATCATGCACTATACCATGCAACACGCATCGGTAGCAATTTATCCCAACATCTGGCCAGCAGTTGTTCCACTCCAACACGATCATATTGCTCCTCACCAGAGATCTCCCCTACTATACACACCACCCTGCACGAAAAGAGACACCTGCCAGACCTGTGTAGCCACTCACAATGAGTCAACTTGCTCGTATCACGTATAAAACAACACAGTCAAATAGCCTTTCTAGTCACCAATCCATCTATCACATACATCCTCGACGCTAAACAGAACGAGCATTATCTATCGCTTCAATCGACCCTCTCCTATCCATTATGTTCATATCCGAAATAACCTTCAAAACATCATCCCCAACGCTCCACTTTACTATCCTCACACACAGTAGATACATTAGTATACTAACCTAACTCCTACAACTACATTGAGCAGAACCGTAGTGTGCGTTTCAGTGATCTCACGTAGCGATAAGACCTTTGATACGTTACTATCCGACGCCAATGATACGCTAGACTCTGACGTCTCGCTAATTCTTATAGACTTCTTTAAGGTATTATTCTCTCACGCTACACAAACCAAACTCTGTCTTAAGATGACCTTTCCTTCTCAGACTCAAGCACACGATCCACATGCTTTCTTAAAAGATCTCCAATTAAACGGATAGCCATCAGTAAGCATCCGAACTGGAGTTGCGCCTCGACCGCGCACTAAACAATCAAGATTGAAGCGTCGAATCATCCTACTGCTATCGATCCTCCCATTTCCACTGCATGTGTTCTTGTTATCGCACACTTAGTCGGAATGTCCGTTCTATGATTTACAAGTTTCACAGAACATAATACCTAGTTTTTACTTTTGATCAAAGCTACTATCCAAAATTAATCCTTGTATATCAGAAACAGGACGAAACTTCATTACTTCAGACAATGACCCGAACACGAAAGGAAAATTCTGTAAACACCCAGGTGATACTTATTTAAAACTTCAATTTATTTAATATAAAGACTTAGTCGATATCTATGTAAAATCTTTCGCCAAATCATTATTTATCTTCTTTACAATACCAAGTTGTTACTTGATCCAAAAGTTTATAAATATGATTTTCATGTCTATCGTTTCTAAAATACTATCAATTATGTTTTCAAGAGTTATTCAATATATTCCTTACCAATTATATTTGATCTATGAATAAAAACTTTATTCGTATCTTGACTCCTCGCATTATTTTACAAGCACAATTAATATTGTAAACAAAAAATTAATTAACACGAAGTAATTATATAAGCCTGATTTAAGGAATCTCTTTAATAAGATTCTCTAATACATTAAAAATGAATTTATATCTCAACAGATAAAAGAAAATATAAACAAATAAATCATCATCTTCCATCCATCAATACCACATTAACGATGTATTACTCACTCACAACCACCATACCATCAAACTCACCAATAGAGTTCCCCCCAAATCAACCATCACCCAAAATACACCCCATAGACAAAAATTAACAACCAAAAATACTATCTATACATCCCTCCACTGTATCCACTCTTACCCAAACACCACCCAGTTCATCCACCAACCTCACAACACCCATGAATTAACCCAAATCAATAGAACAAAGTGCTTTGAATATAATTAAACCATATCAAATATCATATCTTAAAAATACACCTTAGTTCAGATATCTATTCTTCATTCATCACGCTAATTTCATTCTAATCAAATCTTAAACTCCTTGTTTTACTTTCTACATCAAAGTACCCTCAAATCTATGTCCTTTCACCTCCTTCTTCTCATCCTTGCAAAGTCTGTTCGAGCCAGCGGCCAGCGTGCCACACTTTGCTCCACCCTCCTCCCGTCTTATCCTTCACTCCCTCAGAGCACCCCACCAGCGCAGCAGATCCCACACTGCCCAGCTGACCACCCGCATGCGCTAGCTACTGCTGAGTTGCTGCATTGGTGCTCTGCCAATGCTGCCCCCCCGCACCTACCTCTTCCTTCCATGCTCTGGTCTCCCTCTCTTGTCGCATCCCAGACCAGCCCGCCACCGTGCCTAGCTCGGGATTCGCTGATTGTGGTCCATCTTGCTCGCCCCTACGCCGCCTACTGTTTTTGCACCGTGGGTATGCTGCCCTACCGTAGCGAACCCTCTTCACTCCCTCCCTTGCGCTATCCCTCTGCCCACATCAATTCTCCCCATGTGACGACCTGACACTTCATAATATCACAGTACTCTATATAAGTCAGCTGTACCACGACTATCCGGTCTCAGCTCATTTATACTTACCTATCGACCCTCTGTCCGTAGTCGCATCACTCCCGACATATTTACCGAACATAGCTCTCATGTCTGCATTTCATCAGACCTCTATCGTCCGCTGATTTGATCTCTTATTAGCAACTAACAATCGATTCTCCCCACTCACGACCTAAGATTCTCCTATTCCCTCATGTAGTAATTTGGCTACCTCAGCTATATGCTAAACATTATAATCTACAGATATTCCAGTATACGTCTTACACTACTCACTATATTATCATTTCATTCTACTTAACTGGTTATTATTTCTTACTATTACATTAAGAACTTTGTTACATCACAATTATTATTTTGCAATAGTGTTAGTTATTTTGATAGGCTATATAAGTACAAATATATTGATTATCACAAATATCTTAACAAGTTCTCATTAGTCATTCTTATCTTATAAAGATAAACAGTTTTCAAAGAGGTTATCTTACATAATAAAGAGTATGCAATAATACTGGTTAATGTATATCACTATATTATAATATTCAATCCAAGGTCACTAACTGTACTTATTCAAGTATCCTTAAACGCACTCCACTAACGAAAGAAGCGCTACTCGCCCGCCCACGCGTCTGGCGTCTTCTTAAACGCGATCTGTCTTTACCGTTTCTATCCATAGAAATCATCATCCAGTTTCAAGAACTAAGCCTTTCAGCACGACCGCTCAGGTCAATGATGTCATGCCTTCTTTCTCTAGGCCGAGCATGCCACCCCCCAGCAAATACCGGCGTTCATACCCATCTAACCTCACTAGTGACTGTCTGGCATCCGCACAAGAGAGCACTACACCTGCAGCACTAATCACTCTCTTCCTAAGTTCATCGCGATTACCATCTCTATTGCACTCCTCTGGCAACCCTCTCCTACAGAAGTGCTACATTTTTTAAAACTGCCTCATCATTATTCTCTCGTCCTCATCTATACTTCAGTCATGTCACATCCCATCTTCGTTTCACTGCCTCCGTCCACCTTCACTGTACTACATTTATTGAAGAGTGTGCTGGATTTTGACATCTATTTGACACCTTATAAATTTATTTCAGGAAACGTGTGACTGATTAGTCAACATCTATGCTGACCTTATGATATTTATTTAAGAACGATGTGATGATTGTAACATCTATTGCTGACCACTTATGAAATTCTCTTTAGGTGAATGATTGTTGGGAACATCTATGACTTACACCTTATAAATTATATTCAAGCACGTGTGATATCTGTAAATCTATTGCTTTCACCTATTATAATTGACGTTAAGAATACACGAGTATGTGATGCTTATTGTAAAATCTATTGACCGAGGACCGTCCCTTTACTGGCAATGATTAAGAAGCTTTAGTGCGATGACAACATGTAACATCTATACCTTGAACCCCCCAATCGCCACGTTAATAATGAATTTTTTGAATGAAATTATTACGGAATTTGGAAATGTATTAGTTAAAGTTGATTAGTATAGTTTTATTGAATGTAATCAGCAGTAATGATTTGTTTTGAAGAACGATGACTATAATATTGATTTCATAGTCTTTGCGTTTAATGCAATATTGCCGACGTTATTTTGACAGAAACTTAATGAATACCAAATTTACACTACGAGTTGAAACGATGAAAGTTCTACGCCTTATTAATTAATAGAACAAAACAGAAATGATTAAATTGTAAATGATAAAGTAACACGCAGTTCTTGACAGGTATCCTACCCTGTGTATTATGACGTAACGGTCACGTTTAGTATAAGAGTGCTCCCTTGAAGCCCTATGATCTTTAATTGTAGCGGACTCGTTCTTGAAGGACGACTATGTCTATTGAACTTTGGAGTACTGCTCCGTTGATGAAAGGCTACGTCCTTGATTTATTTTGGGGTTTCAAAGACAGAGAAAGGGTTTTGGGGTCGAAGGGGGTTTCGAAGAGAGAAGCCTAATATTCGAAACGGAGGGAGGTTGACGGAGGGCCGGGGTGAGTGAGGGTTGGGGTCTCCGGAGAAAGAGGAGAGAGATTGAGTGAGGGTTTGAATGGGAAGAGTGAGGGTTAGGGTTTGAGGAGAGAGAATGAGTGAGGAGAAGTGAAGAATGAAGAAAAAGAAAGAGAGAGCGAGTCGGGGTGACCCCCCCCCAGAGTAAATTTCAATACCACAACAATTTACCGACCGATTTGTTGGTCTGTAAACCTGTTATCGATCAATTCAAACTTTTTCGACCGTTTTTCACCTTCTAGCGGTCGATATTTTCGACTAGTTAATTTTCGATCAGTAAAATTGGTCTGGAGAGCGCTTACTTCTTATAGTGTGTGTAGCTTGTAGAGTTGTTGGCGAAGGAGTGCAGTGCCTCTTATTTTTGGGATAAGATCAAGATTGTACTTCATTGCTTCCCAATTCCCTTCTTAGGAGTATAGCATAACCCTTCAGGTTGGCTGATACATTTTCGGCAATGGGAAGCTCTGCATCCGATCCATAGACCAAGGTGAAGGGTGTTTCGCTAGTCGATGTTTTTTTTGTTGTCTTAATTAACCATAGCACATTGTAGAGTTCCTGTCCAACATTCCCTTCACATTGTCCAGCTTCTTCTTCAAACTAATTCTAATAATCTTGTTGAAAGAATCCACTTATCCATTAGCTTGTGGGTGTTCCACTGAAGCAAAATGTGCATTGATGCAATCGTCTAATAACCAATTTAGTCAAGGTAGACATGTCGAATTCGGGTCCATTATTAAAGACTATAGACTGAGGAAGTCCAGAGCAAGTGATAATGTTCTTTCAAATGAAGCTTTTCACATTTGAAATATTGATATTTTTTTATTGGATCCGCCTCTACCCATTTAGTGAACTAATCTACCGCAACAATTAGTAATCGCTTTTGCCACACAGTTTAAAGGAACAATCCCAAAATGTCCACGCCCCATGTGGTAAAGGGTAATGGAGATAAAACAAGAGACAACAATTTTGCAGGCTTCTAATGGATGTTCCCATGGAAATCACATTTCCTGCATTTTTTGACTTGGTCAATCGCATTTCTCCTCAATGTATGTCAGTAATAACCA
>SNQN01002811.1:45383-68600 GCA_008642245.1 Bassia scoparia | reverse complement strand
ATTTAACCAACAATTCCCTCTCTAATTCTCTGCACATCTAAAATCCTTGAACATGAGTATACTGTACTTATATAAGCACTCGACTTCATGAGCGATCTGCACTAAGGAATCATATCAAGTGTTTCACCAGACGCTGGATTGATCCCRATCTTCCTAAGAGTCTAAGAGGATGTCTAATCATCCAACAAAATGATAATTTTGTCCTTCTGAACAGTTTTTGGACTCAAAGTCTTTGTGTTTTTAATYCTCTGCGAACACCTTTTAGTTAATTTCTGTACTCCTTGGTTAAATATAGGTGTCTCCTCATCGAGTTTGGCACAGAACTTGGCAAAGCACTCGGGAAAAAACCACTCAGACGTCATCTGCAGCAGAATTGAAAGAAATTAGTGACATTTATGATATACGTAGTAGTAACTCAATCAACAGAGATGTAAACGGAGAGTGAACTTACGAAATAAGGGTAACCATTTGATTTGCTAAAACTTTGYGGAGCCTTCTCCATGAACAGTTTAAAGAAATAAAGAACAAATCTGCCACAGTCGACATCATTTGACTGTTGGGGAACCTGGAAAAAATTGTCTTTTGATAAGTAAATGGACACACACCAAGTAACAATCCACAAATGCACACRTTAAGTACTTAATCTGAATAGTCGAAGTGTTGATTGATATATAGTTGATTTTCTGCGACAGCTATGCTTTAAAACAGTGGCGAGAGACAACCAGAGATCGACCTCAAACTAATACAGTCTTTTAAACATATCACGTTCTATATACCACCCCCAATGTAAAATCCAATTTGCTAACAGAATATGCATAAAAAATAATTGCAGAACGTATGATCAAGCAATAATCCAAATTAAGTCTTTTAGAGATGACAGCGACATAAACAACAGAGAGAGGGAAACCCACTTTGATGATCATGAATCATTTGTATAAAAACAACATTCAGACACATATAAACCAGTCAGATTCCAAAATATTGCACCTATATCATAATATGTAAATTACCAAAACAGCATAAAACCCAAAATTAAGACACAATATACCTCACATTTGTAAAATATGAAAAAGTTTACCTTCGCACCAACGAATCGAATATGACATCTTTGCTTCATCGGGCCCGCATCCTTACAATAATATCAAAATACAAACCTACAAATCATAATGAGTATGTAACAATCCATATTATACATTAGAAAGCACTACGGTTAAAACTTTTAAACTAACAATGCCAACAAAACCATACTTTCTCAGATTCAGTCCAATTAATCTGCACCATCTCGCCGAATCAACAACCCAAAAATCTTGTATCGGTCTGACATCTCAGCCTGCCAAAATGACGAAATAAAACAATCATCCCAATATCCTATAGCAAGTTTAATCCAAATGAGCAACCAAAAATGCATTACCATTTGAGAAAAAAAACAAATCGATCAAAAGGAAGAATATGCATTGTATGTTACCAGCAAAAATAGGACAAGACATATTCTCAAAAATTCCTTCCTCTCAGTCCAAAGCTGAGCTCTTTCCTGATACTGATACAACAGAAAAGCAGGCTATCTAGAAAAGCAAATGTGCCCCTTTTGTCTCCTTAAACTCTCCATAAGATTCTGAATGATCCAAGAATAGTATATTAGATTCAACAAGTCGGACTATATCAGTTAATCATGTAAACAGAACAACAATACTTACTCCAATTGCTGTTGAATTACCATCATCCATCTTTTACGCTCTCTACAGAACATATCTTCTTTGCACTATCCTTTTGGTATGATGCTGGAAGACGTGATTCTGTCAATTCTCTCCAAGGCCTTCACATCCTTCTGAATCACTGATGCAACAAGTCTTCACGAAATTCTGTCGACAACACAAATGATCAATAGCCTAATAAAAAACCAGACATAACTAGGGACTGGTTAACAGATCAGCGGGTTGTTTCAGTCAGGGTCAATAACTAAACGTTGAGCTCTATCAACCCAAACCATAACCCGTATTATACTCTAAATCTCAACTAACCCACCTGGCTTATTAAATTCACCCACTTAAACCGTTATAACCCATTTATGTATGATATTTTTATAAAAACTTTTGTTAATATAATATAAAGGTATTTGGCGAAAAATTTATATTTAAAATGAAATTATTATTCAATAAATTAATTTATAATAATCTTAGATTAATGAAATTTTGTGATAATTTCCCCATTTAAATATCCATTCTTATACAAATTTATAAATGGTCTTATCAGGTTTTTCTTGTTCACAAAACAAACCTGGAACATAACCGTTTATTAAAAGTAAAATCAGGTTACCCGTTTATCTAATTGGTCGAAATCTCAACCCAACCCATTATTTCACGTCGGTTCGGGTTCCCGTAAATGGTATGGGTCATTTTCCCAGCCCTAGACATAACAGGATACGATAATTATACTCCCTCCAATGCCCTCAATACTTTTTAAACTTAGTATTAAACCAACAATACATCATATTCGAGGTTCAAAGATATAATTGTTATAGAGTTGTGTAATCCAATGGCAACCCTAACCCATAGCAACAATTTCTTCTCGCAGGCCCAAAACAAATGCATAGACAAGAAACCTCCAAACTAGACAACTACAAACTAATATAGGCAAAGAACCAAGCATGCTCCAATATGAATGTTTATTGCATCTGCGCAAGACCACCTCTAATTGATAGCTTTATCAGCTAATGATTTCTTGCTATTACAAATAGCTTACATTCAACTCTTTAGAAGAAAAACAGAACCATTGCTTTTAGTTTACACTCTACAACATTCATGCAAATAATGCCAACTTTATGAAATTCACTAAATGACACCCCATCTCATACATTTCTGCATCACATTCACCACTCTGCTAATGAATCATGAAATGCAAAATCTAAAGAAATTGAAAGACAAAAACAGTTGTAGCAAAATCAGTACTAGTTCCCACATCGGGCACAAACAAAGACCAAACTATCACTTTTGCCAATGCAATTTCATATAACATTGTTACAACAAGAGGCTTCATCCCAGAATATGCCTTAGCATTGTACGAAAAATAGACAATAAATCAAAAATTACAAAACAAAATGGAATAATACATCATATGTAATCAAAGCTTAAGCATTCTTTTCACTAAACATCAAAATTTCAAACATGTAAGATAACTGAACAACTCTGTATTAATTCCCAGAACAAAAAATGACAAAGATATAATCTTTTTGCCATGATTGCAACTGCCATTATAAAACTAAAACTCATCATAACTACAATAATATGAACCCATTAATATAACCAACAATCAATAATGAAAATAATGGTACTAAAACATACATAGAATAAATCAACTGAATTTGTTGATTGATCATCTATATCATGCTTCTTTTTTTGTGATTGATCTTAATATCAGAATATGCAGGACAGCCCGAAGTGATAATGAGTGAAAATTCAGTAATTTAATGTGAATGACAAGTTGCAGTGAATTTATGTTGAAATTGAGCCAAGCATAATAAATACTACCTTTTTTGTAAATTGACTGGCTTTGACTTGTTTAATTTGGGTGCAAAAAGATGAGTGTACAATGCCAAAATACCATTTTCAGAGTTATTTGAATAGAAAGTTTCATGAATGGAATCATGATTCATGATTCATGAATGAATGATCCTGATTTGGCCAAAAAATCTGATTCTGAAAAACCCTGAGAAAATGGATTGAACTGCACGTAGCACGTTTATTGTGGGAGAACCGCTTTATCGCCTCGGTACGGCGCTACAATGCACATTAAGGGCAAAATTGGAAAAACCATTCTAAATACTCTCGCCATTTCTTTTCGAGAAATGATAAATATTGCCTTGGTAGTGGGTGCCACATGAAAGTGGGCCCCACATGCCAAATGACACAATTCTTTTTTTCAAATCAAAGTATGAAATAAGACAAAATCACACTATGATAGGATATGATTAAATGAATCAAGAATATGACAAATCACACTATGTTTGGTGATTTTGAACCAAGGATATGATAAAATAAATCAATGCTATGACAAAATCACACTATGATTTGTAAAAAAAAAAAAAAAAGTCAAAGCGAATCCACCATGGTGCTGTATTGTGAATGCAGCACTAGGCTGCACCTATCACTACTCTTTCTTTCCAATAATAACAATGACCCTATGTTGATCACGCATTAAACAACTATTTCCTCTATATCGAARAAGTCGCAACAAAATTGATTTCACGTATACTCTTCCTAGGCAAAAGATCAAAAGGGCACCTACTCTTGCTTAATGCTTTGTGACCCCCTACTTWTCATAACCCACGACTGTGTTTTTAGAGGGATAAAAGCTGATTTACCACGTCCCTCACTTTTCAATTCCCTCCAAACCAAAAGGACAACTTTTAAAGTTTTCTCACCACTTTCAAAAGCATGCTATTCAATTTTTTCCACCTACTTTCGATAAATACAGTAGCATCAGTAATTACATATTTCTCATTCCCACAAAAAKTTACAGATAGCATTTGATKAARATTATCTAGGGTTAGCAAAAAAAATAGTCTTAACACACACGACACTAATTACTTCTTAATTACAATCTGATTACCGAGTAAAGTTGATTGCTCTTAAAAAAATGGCAGCTTCCGAGGAAGATGATCCATTCTACATTCTTGAGTTCTTCTAACCGAATCTAAGTTGGTGGCAGATGAGCAGCATCATACTATTCTCCGAGTCACAAGAGTTGGAAAGAGCTATAGTTAGAAACCTTTTCAAGTTATGAAGAAGGGAGATTTAAACAAAAAAAAAATCCACATTGTGCATGAACTTCTTCAAAAAGGCAAAAAAGACCAAGTAGGATGAACCACTCTTCACATCTAAGGGGGTCACCAATCTCGTCTTGTCCATTCTATCTGGCCTCCCACATTGAAACCACTCTTCACATCCTTAGAGCTTCTTAGGCACAACAAGTCGACCTGCCTCTCCCCCCTCCTGATTGCGGTAACCTTAATCTATTGATTGGTTAACTAGCAACTTAAACCTCTGATGCTTCTCCTCATCAAGTTCCTTGGCCACACTCTTTAGCTTCACTGTCTGGAGGATTTGCTTACAAGAATCATTGGTGTTTAGACAAAAAACCTTCAAATAGATACCTTTTGACACAAACCTTGCACCTGACCAAAGAGTTCTATAGTCACAAACCTTGACTCCTACCATCCCTTTCGATGACCAGCTGATTTTTACCCTCCACTACACAAAACTCCTTATTCTGGTGGATGCTGCCTTAACCATAACACTTCCTGGAAGTTTGGTTATACTGTGTTGTGTACTGCATATTTGGAAAAAGACTAGTCAGGCCGTTCAAACCAATGATAGTACTATGGCTGAACACAGCTTTATATTAGCTCTCTTGTGGGTAAACAGCACTTATTGAGCTGCATGCTATACTCTGACTCTTAAGGCTGTTGAGAATATAAATGCTCCTCGGGTTCACTGACAGGTACATCCACCTTACCACGTTTACAGGACACTAAGCAAGACCAGGCAGTACAGCAGCTGACTCACTGCCAGACTTATGCTGAAGGCATCACCCTGATTTAGACAACTTTTTGTCATCCAATCCTACTACTATGTATCGTGCATTGTATTTGTGACAATAATATGTTTAGAGTTATGCTGCACTTAGCAGCCTGGTTATTTGAACAACACTAAGCTTGTAAGCTGATTCAAACATTAATTACAAACCTCTACTGTATGAACTATGTTCTGTCGCAATTATTAGGCTCTTTTATCTATTTAACTGCCCATTCACTTGGAAAAAAAAAATACCAAGAGCTTCAAACCATCTAGCAAAGTAATTGTGTTCACAAGTGCACCATTCAAAAATATTTAAGACACAAACAACCAAAGAAATTTGGGAGTCATTGTATTCAAACCTAAGAAAAAGGGTGTTGTAAGGAAAGCTAAAAAGTATGTGAGCCTTTCCTCTAAAGTGTTTCACTTCATTAAGGACTCCATTGAGCTTTTGCTGGTGCGTTGCAAGGCCTCACACAGTGTTAAGGCTGCTAAAATTAAGCGAAAATTACATAGTATACAATAATAAACAACCATCCAAGTGTGATTCAGGCCCGTCTGAGAATTGGGCCCGGGCGAATGAAAAAAATAGGCCCCTAAAACAATTTTTTTTTAAAAAAATTATATTATTTTATACAACGTAAAAAGAGCATATAATTTCTTACTTTTCGCTATATAATGATTTCAATTAAAGAAATAATAATATACATTATACTCATACAATACTTTAAGTACCAAAGAATTATTGTTACAAAAACTATTACTAAAATTGTTGTAAAAAATAAATTATGAGTACGAGACATAAGACAATAATATTACTCCTATTCATTTCAATTTTAAAAATATTGTGAAAAAATAGATGTTAGAATCTTGTAAAAAGTTACAAATAACAATAAGTAGTAGTTTTGCAACAAGTTAGTGCGAGAAAATTATTTATTAATCATAATACGAAGTATTATCTTAGCAAAAATTTAGACCAAATAAAAACTAAAAAAAATATACTTATAACAAAAAACAAAACTTTTAGTATATTGAAGAAAAAATTAAACATGGATTTTTTTGGGGAAAAAATTTTTATAGAGGAATTAATGTGAAAAAAACTAGAAAAATTGTAAAAGGATATTAGAATAGCTAATTTGACCAAGTAAATTACGAGTACATAAATAATTACTTAGAATAAAATACTTGAGATATACGAAGAAAAAACATGGATTCTTTATTTGTTTTTGGAAAAAAAAATTAACAAGAATGTTTTTAGTAAAATCAATATGGAAGGAAAATAGAAAGAATGTAATAGATTTTAATTAATTGCAATTCCCAAATAGAAAAGAATGTAAAAAGAAATAAAATAAATTTAAACAAAACATTCATCATAGGAATCGAACCCAAGTCACACTTAGAAAAGCAATTTACCATGACTTACATTCCACTGACCCAAATTGAATTTCCTTTCACTTATTGCATTGAATAACTGTAAACCTTGTTCTAAGAGTCAAACTAGTAATTTTAATCTTGGCCCTGCGTGGCCCTGCTGCCCACCCCAGCCGGCCTGGTGTATTGAAGATCACAAATTGGCCAAATGCTTGGGTGTTGAAACACTACACCCAGGTAGAATGGCCAACCTGTTAGTTCCATGACATGAAAAAATGTCCATCCACACGACGAAAATGGTTTTACTTGAATCCAAAAAAGAGGAGATTCGTACTCCTACCAAAAAGGGCGACCCATATAATGCAACAATAAAAAAAAGTACAATATCAAATTTTGATTATGGGTCGTTATTTCTAGACCAATGTATGATCTATTAGATCATGATTCTGATGAAAATTTTGAAATTATTCAATGATTGGTATAGGAGAGCAAAGAAACCATCCAAAATGATCAGAAGCAATGGAAACAAAAGAATACAGAATGTCACTTATAGGTGGTGAGACAATGCTCATAGATAAATCATACCAATTTCATGGATAATGACCTAAGGTATTGAAAGGAGATCTACATACAACATGATAATACAAGTCACACACTAACAAGTGAGGCATGATAGTTCAAGCTAGCAGCAATTGCAAATGGGTTTAACATTCAACTAGTTTTTCAAGCACCTCAATCACCAGACCTAGACGTATTCAATGGATTTCMGTCCATTCACTATCAATCTTTTCCAAAGAATTTGAATGAGTTGATAGAAAAGGTGGAGGAAKATGATACATTCTATCACACACATCTATGGTTAGAATTTCAATATTGTATGGCACAAATTCAATATTGTAAGGGATGGGAACAACTATAAGGTACCTCATAATGGAAAGGTGAGGATGGATAGATTGAGAATCCTACCATAAGATGTGAAATCTGATTAGRAAATAGTGGATGAGGCGATTTCATATCTGAATGAAAAATTTGTACCATTTTATGAAGGGGTTGAATTGGAAGTGGATGGAGAAGCAAGCAAGGGTCATAGATGAAGACTAGAAGAAGAAGCAGCTAATTGACTGACACATATAAGTATATAACATTTAGGTATGTTTGTCCTTGGGTTTTAGGGRAGGGTTATGTGTTGTTGCTTTATTTTTCGATAATTGGACAGTTATAAGTAGCTAGTAGTTTTAAATGAAATGAATATTTTGTGTAAGTAGTGCATGTGGTGTTAAATGAAATGAATCTTTTGTGTAAGTAGTATGGAAGGAAATAAGTAATCTTTTGTGTGAGTATCATGGAAGGAAATGAAACCTTTATGTAAGTAATATGGATTGAAATGAWTTTTTTTGTGTAAGTAGTGTGRAATCAGATCACCATTAGATYCTCACACATTTTACCTTCCAACACATAGTTGYCTCTACATTAAAGTTTAGATGGATGTGTGGAGCAGTTTTCCAATCACTTCAACACACAAACACCTTAAATTTAATGGAGCATTCTGATGTGGGAATTGRAAGTAATTGTGTATTTGAATCTCATCATCATTTGGTTGAAATAGAAGTGCTTAAGAATCCAGAGTGTGAGGCATRCACAACACATAGACCTCTCAATAGAATCATAGAGATCAGTAAGGAGACTTTTTGTGGAACAAACATTCATTGTTCATCAATGACTTTCCAAAAAAAAAAAAAGGGTGGATACAGGGGATTCAGATTGTAGCAAAACAGAGTAAGCATAATGAAGAAAGGGATCCAGGAAGCATTATTCGATCAATTTGAGACAACATGAGTAATCCATCTAACTTTTCATAAGTCTTATTCAATTCCACATAACATAAGTAATCCATCTAACTTTTCATAAGCCTTATTCAATTCARGAAAGTGGGAGATAAGAAAAGTATCAGATTTCATGACTAATACCTATCAAATTCAATTGATAATGACAAACWTGAAAATTTCAGCATTCATATATAACAATTAACCATCACATATCGAGCATTCATATCTGGAATTGTAAAATTAAACCATGTATCCAAAAAATAACATAATCACAAATGACACAAATCATAAATATCACATCAACCCATAAAAAAGCTCAGTATTCATAGCAWTTAAAAAATAAGAACATAAYCCTTAAATCARAYAATAAAATTAATAGCAAATCGTAAAAAACAAAGCAAAGCAAATCATAAAAAGAACACAAGACCAGGAAAATGAATCATTTATAATAGTTAACCATCACATGCATATTATCGAGCATTCATATATGAGATTGTACTGTAAAATTAAACCATGCTATCCAAAAAATCACATAATCACAAATGACACCAATCATAAAAATCACAGCAACCCATAAAAAGCTCAACATTTATACCAATAAAAAAAWWARRAMMWWAMCCYYMAAWACTCATCAAATCAGACAATAAAACTAATAGCATGCCATAAAAAACAAAGCAAAGCAAATCATAAAAATAACATCAATCCAAAAAAGTCAAGCATTCATAACAGCAAACCATCACATGTCGAGCATTCATATCTGTGATTGTAAAATTAAACTAGGCATTCCAATAAATCACATAATCACATGTGACAACATTAACAACAAACAACAACAAACAACAACAAATTAGATAATAATAGCAAAGCAAATCATAGGAAATCACAAAAAATAGTGCAAATCATCAAAATCATGGCTAACCATAAAATTCATATAGCAACTCGATCATAAAAATCAAAGCACTGCATAGAGAAAATCATAAAATTCATTCTAAACCATAAACATCATAGCATTCACAAGATTCATAGCAAATCACAGTATAAAAAATCAACATACACATGATCGAAAGTAGTAATCCCAAAGAAAGTAGAGATTGAAAAATTAAACCAGGGATTAGGTTTTTTAGGAGACCCTCAGCAGATTTGATTACGGCTCCCCTACGTCGATTAGTGCTTTTGGAGGAAGAGTAGGAGCTTTGAATTTGTGTCATCATCTTGTCACGGTTGCCATGTGGGAACAACTCCTTCCTTTTTCTCTCCCTAATAGCCAATTCCACCAACTCTCCTTCATTCTGATGCAGTTTCTCGTCAATCATCTCACCCTCCTCCTAACCCTCCTTCTCAGCCTCCGGATTCTTAGCTTCATCCATCATTTTTCCATATTTATATTCATAAAAAGTCATGTTACCGTCTTCCACCTTGTTCGTAAATCTAAATTCTTCTTGATTGCTGATAACAAAACATCGAATTTGTTCAACTTCCCAAAACTTCACCCAAATCATTATACGCAACGTGTGAGAGCTTTATTCATTGACCCTAGATTCATAGATCGAACTTCTAGGGGTAGATGTGACCCTCTTTAATACCATCCATAATTAGCAGGAACATAAGAACTTTTCAATTGGGTCATCCATGTTTAATTGAGAATAGAGTGGATCCAGATCTAGCATTTTAAGCTTTAAATTCAAAGGATCGTACCACAAAAATGAAAAAAACAAGTGTGAGATTTTGAAAGAATTAAACAGAAAGACATGATTAAGACTTGGGGGTTCAATTAGAAGAAAAAATCTCATATTCAAATGAAAGGGAAGATCGAGAAGAGGAAGATGAAGTTTTAGGTTAGGTTCTTCAGAGTGAAAAAGATGAATGAGTGGGTTGAATAGGAGTTTTTGGATTTTGAGTGTAAAAAGGCCCAAAAGTATTTGGGAATCATTAAAAAAGGGAGCAAGGGGTTAAAGTTAATGTAATAATTGATAACATTTGTACTGTTAATGAGTTATTATGAAAAAGTAATGGTAATATATACTTTATATACAAATTTTTTACTTATATAGAAAGTTTGAATTATGTTGCAATTATTGTGATATTTTTCAAATAAGGCAATTGTTGTAATTAGTTCGATATGAAGGAAGTATAAAACGGAAAATTTGATGACAAAAGAAAAAGAAGGGGGGGGTAAAACATCTGGGTAAATGGAAAAAAGAAGGTGCGGGAAGCAGTACATGTCATGTGTTTGTCTGAAACCTCTAAAATTAAACACCACAATAAAATTCGATAACTCTGTCAATGTTTAATACCCTGAAAACTTCGGCGAATTATGTCAATGCCTAATCCAAAGTCACCATTTGTCGAGGAGCCGATAATAATGCACTTTACCACCGGTACATTATATCGATGTGTATGTTTTATTGGGTTGTCCCGTTTCCGATGAGTATAGCATACAAGTTCAACATGGATTTCCTTAAGATTGTCATTGACACTTTTCTAATAATCTTAGACAATTTTCAATATTGATGGATGCATCAACAATTTTATGTCCAAATTCGAAATTTGATAGTAGTATGTTGCGCGCCCAAAACATTTATTCTCTATTTTTCCCAATTTTACACCGCAATCCATGAATTTGACGTGGAATAAACCATCAAAATTAAAAAATGAGACGAGCACAATCCATGAATCGCCGTGAGAAGCCATTGAAATTCAAAAATAGTAACCACTATCCACGAATTACATGTCAAAAAATATTCGTCAAAATAATAGAGAAGAAGTACCACCATTGGTCCGCTAAGTAGTAAAATTATAAATACGAGTATGTTCTAAAAAGGGGTGGGCCCGCTAAGTAGTAAACATTATGATTCCTTCAGTAAAAATGAAGGGAAAGAATTACAAATTAACCTAACAAACTAACGCGTGAAAGACATTTTGCCCTGAAATTTGGCCTATAATCCTACATATGTGATATGTCTATCAATACTTAAATTGGCACGGTTGCACAAAAAAAAAAAAAAATCTTCCTCCGTTTTATTATTTCTTCAATTTTCACTTTGAATTTTTTTTTCTTTTTTTGGAATGGGGACACAATTAAAATACTCATTTAATCTTTCTTTATTGTGGAGACAACATGAGTTTTTCACACCTACTTTATAAAATCATCAATACACCTAATCATCCATCAAATTTGTCTCGGTTTCTAGAAAAACCAAATGAGACAACTAAAAAAAACATATGAAGATATAACAATGCCCTACTCAATATAGAGTTAAGAGCAAAAGAGGTATTGTACCCATACTAAACGTTCATATAAGTTGAGCAATTTTGGGAGATCAAGTTACAAATTTGCAACTTGGGTACTCAAACTCAATTTGTTGATAAAATTCATGTTAGATTACACTTAATAAAAAAAAATGATGTGCACAAACACTACTAGGAGCCACGTTGCTGAGATGTGGAACACTCAAACTGGCTGGAAGTGGATGTGTTTCTCGGTCTTACCTACCTCTCACTATTTTGAAGAAAATTCAAGCTTTTGAAGTTACTCAGCAGGATGATATGAATGATGAATTCTTCTGGAACAAAGGTCCAATGACACTTCTCTATCAAATCAGTCATTGTCTCATTAGATCTATAATGAGACTACCTCTCCAGTGATTGGAATCTTATGGCGTGCTCCTGCCATGAATCGAATTCGTTTTTCCTATGGTTGTGTATGCATGATAGGATTTTGTGCATGAGAACAGGGTAGCTCGCCACCTCAGCTGATGAGCCTAGCTTCCCCTAGGTTCCCATCCTCAAGAATCCAGCCTCCATGCCTTGATGAGACTGCAACCATGCTAAGCTCCTTTGCGTGTCCTTTTTCCCTACGCTAAGTATCATCTTTATTTCGGGAAACTAATTCCATCCTGGTGAGCACTCAGTTGCACATCTCACACCAAACAAACCTGATACTTGTCTCTTACGTTTCCATTAAACTGTGGTGGATATGGAATGGAAAATCAATGTGTATTTAGAATGGTGAAGATATTCCTTTTGATCGAGTAGCTTTTTGCGTGACAAAATTGTTGAAACTCGAAAAGCGCCTGTATAATGAAGACTTGTGTGCTATCTCTCACATACAAAAGCAACAAATTTTATTCAATGGAGACCATCGAGATATGAGTGGGTTGCCTTAAACATTGATGGAGCCGCTAGGTCTGTCCAGGAGAGGCCGGAGCTGGTGGCCTGTTGAGGGATCACACATGGGACAAAGTATCTCGGCTTTCTCAACAAACATTGGTATATGCACAGCTTTAAAAGCTGAATTGATGCGCTTTAAATTTGGTTGGATAGCTTGGACCAAGTCTTCACTCTTGTTGATTACCCGAGTGGATAGCCAACACTGTCAACAAACTTCTATCACATATTCATCTGCCCTGGATTCTGCAAGTTCTTAATCCAACAGTGTAAGCAACTCATAGCTCATCCTGATGAACTATGGTCCTCTCACATGTGTATGAGAGTCCAACAAAGCTGCAAACTGGCTTGCTAATGTTGGAGTTGCTCAAGCCTGTCACTGACAACTTATGATCAACCTCGCTCCTTCAGATCTAGTAAAGGTTCTGCGTGATGATGTGCAAGGAGCTGCTTGGCCTAGGCTAATTAGCTCTCTAGTATTTTATTAGTTTTTATTGTCTTGTAGTTTCTAGTTCTTTTTATTTCCCGGGTTCTCCCTTCTTTGCATAAAAAAAAACAATTAATAAAAAATGGAAATTCTGAATTTAGTTATAAATTTTGTTTTTAAAAAACTATACAGGGACATGATTTACTATAGATTATAGTGTTAATGAGTAAATGTTAAACGTAACCCATAGGTTACAAAAATTTTTTATTACTTCTCCATTTCAAAAAATTGCAACAAATAAAATTTACACACATTTCAGAAAGATATTTAACAATGTGAATAAGAAAATTATTCAAAATAATTTTAACATAATTAATTATAATCTCATTACATTTCATTGTGTTAAAATTATTTGATTAATTTACCGCTTGTTAAATCTCCACCTTGAAATACGTCAAAATTCATTTGTAAACATTTTGTTTGAAATAAGTTAATTAATTACTAGGGACATATATTTGACTCCTTAATATAACAACCCTTAAGACTATTTCTATCATCTATAACTATATACTAAAACAGAATATGTCTTGATACAATGATGATTTGACATCATCTTGTCCATGTGTCAACCTCACATCGCACGGATGATGTCAGTAGCCCATTATTTTAAAAAAATAATTAATTAAAAAATAAACTATTAAATATAAATATAAATACATTACAATAATTTTTTTAAAAAAACACTTAAATAACATTTAATTTTTAAAAAAACTTCTAGAAACTACTTATGCACGTACAATTCAAACAAGATTTTATATATCTAAAATAAAATACATTACAAAATAATTCGTAGATAAGATAATTGCATTTAACATAGCTCTACATAAAACATTAAATTAAATAAACATTTAATTGTTAAATTTAATACACTACAATTAAATTATCTATTTCACATAAACCTCATATAACATACTATAAACATACTACGAGTACAGTATATAACAAACCTAAACAAGTTAATATTTAAAATTTATATACACTACAAAATAAATAAATATTTAAAAATCTTCTAGAAACTACAAGATAATTAAAATGCATTACAAATTAAATTAAATTATGTACGGAGTACAGTCAGATGAACCTCATATAAAATTATAAACAAATAAACTTCATTAAACTTACAGCAGTATACACCGTAAACAACCTAAAAAATTTAATATTAAATTAAATACACTACTGTACTAACTAAAAATTACGCGTTGACTTATAATGATTAATAGAGTAGTAAAGCGACTAAGAGTTGACGAGTAACTTCAATAATTGCGAATGATCAGCAAGAAAAGAAGACTTCGACAACGATACTTGCGCTTCTCTTGTAATTCATTTTAGCGATATAACACTAGTGCTTGAGGGAATCATGGGAACGACCAAACAAAAGAGGCCCATGAAACATCAGGCGACAAAAGAGACTTGGAGGAAAAGCACGAAGATTCAATATGTAAAGAGCGTCAAGAAACCGTCAAAGGGTAAACTGCTAGTAACCACTACACCTAGGATCTCCACCATTAGGGCCTATAAATAGATGAAGACAGAGCATAAGAAGAATAACAACAACACAATCAAACAAACAATCTATCTTTTTTAGCATTTAGCTTTCCTTAGCCACACTTGGCTTAGTAGCCAAATATAAGTTTAGCGTAGCGTAGCATATATAGTTCATCCTACAAAGTATTCAGTAGCATGTCGTTGTTTCCCAATTGTGTAACATAGAGGTAATCATCCTTCCCTGTGATACAGTTGTAGTCAGACTCTATCCTAATTTAATGGATGATTTCGTTTCTCTTCAATGTTGTTTGTTTTAAATTCAAGTTTTATTCCACAACAAGTTATTTCCTTGCATTCACAATCCTCTTGATTTTCACTACGGACCTTAGGATCGGAGCTATTTTAACGTTAGCGAGGTTATCCATATAATCAAGTAACTAGAGGGGCAGCCCCCTACCAACCAAAAATAAAAGTGGGCGGTTGACTTGTTGGTGAAATGCAAAATCACCTCAACAACTACAAAATTAAATTAAATTTAAAACCTTCTAGAAACTACAAGATGATTTAATTACATTAATAAATTAAATTATGTACGGGTACATAAAATAAACCTCACATAAACAAACTAGATAAGAAACTCTAAATAAGCTAATCGAATTCACGTAACAAAATAGAAAGATAAAATAATTACATTTCACGTAGATCTACATTTTTTAGGAGTCACATAGATTACTACATAAAAATAAAATTAATAGTAAACTACTCCGTATTAAGTGTTTAAATTTAAATGCATTACAAAATATATTTAAAAAAACTTTCTAGAAACTACAAGATAATTACATTTCACGTAATTCTACGTAAAAAATAAATTAATTTAAATAAAACTATAAGATAAGAAATATAAGATAAACCTCCTAAAAAAATTGATTTTCAGTAGCAAATACAAATCTTCACATAATCTTTTCTTAAATATCATTCTATATAAACAATTAAACATTTTCACCAACCTGCTCTATATTTCAAATTAGTAAATATTGTGCATCACACGGGTTCTAACTTCTAAACTAGTTTTATATAAGGAGAAAGTTAGTTGAAAATTGAATTGATGGATAGAGAATCTAATATAGCGCGAAATTGTTTACTTCGTAAATCGTAATTAAGTTTATGGTAATGAGAAATAATGACATTTGGCACATTGTTTGTAAAGATGGTAAAATTGATGGAAATTTATTAACCAAATGGAGAAAGATTCAAATTTAGAAGACTTTTTAAGAACACAGTATTATATCTTTACAGATGATACGTTGACACAAATGCGTCTGTAGCTCATGGATAGAGCGTCTGTTTCCTAAGCAGAAGGTCGTAGGTTCGACCCTACCTGACGCGTTATGTTTTATTTTCTCACACTATGAGCTTGATTGTTTTGCTACGGCTGATTTGTTGAAATACTAATAGGTGTTAACGAGTCGAGCTTTGGATAATATTCTCGAGCTCAGTCAAGTTTCGAGCTTTATCGACCTTAAATATCAAGTTTAATTACATTAAAACTCTATTAGAGTTTGAAATTTATAGCAATATAATTACTTTTTTAAACGTATAATAATTTATAGCTATGATGCCTATGATGAATTTTCTTTTTTTTATTAGACTTATTAGTATATATATACAGATTTTATGATCATTGACTAAATAAGGAGAACAAAAAAATTTCGTGCGGTTCGCGAGCTTTCAAGCGAATATAGCTGATGCTAGCTCATTATTAACGCCCCTAGTTGTAAAGTACTACTCCGTATTCTTCTTGTAGTTAAATACTTAAATTATTTGTCTTTCTATGCATAATTTGTTATTCGACGTTTCCCTCCAATTAAATGGAGCCTTAAAGCTCGTTGGAAAAAAAGTTGCTAGAAGTACATTGTATGATGTTTAGCATGCATGCATGTAGTATATAATAATAATACAATATAGTATTCATAAAATAATGGAAGCATAATCATTAGAAGATCTTAAGGGATATATAAGAAGGCGCAATTATGCATATGCAAATTAAATGGAAATCATAAAATATTGTAAAGCGCCGAAAGCTTTGCAACCTTATACTCCATTGCTTACACTTTAATACTGTCTATATATATACTTCATCCGTTTTATTTAGATGTTTTATACCCATTTGATACGGTGTTTAAGAGTTGATTGAATTAGATAAATTGTTAAGTAATTAGATAAAATAGTTGATATATAAGTTAGGTAAAAGAGTAAATCTTGTAAATGATTTTTTTTTTTGAAAAAAAAGTAATTTTGGGTAAATAGAATGAGTATTAGAAAAGAGTAATCATTAATATTAGAGTAAAAAATTAAATAAAAATTATTTTTAGATTGATTTGCAACAATTATTTGAAAACATCCATAATGAAAATTACAACTAAAGAATCAAGAGAGTATAAATAATATAATACTTGTATAGTTGTATATGTTATGGCATAAAAAAGGAATAGTTTTTAGTATTTATGCGTGCTACTGCCACAAACTGCACATCTTTTTGCATTGCTACAATTACACTCGATGCTATAATAATGAAAATTGAAAAATGTAAAAAATTATAATGTTCCTCTTTCATTTTGTCTGCCATTTTATTTCTTTAGAAAACGTTTTTCAGTTCTCATGTGCTAATGCAATGGATTCCCTATTTTGATGTTAGTTAACTCCATTATATAGCATTATCAATATCAAATCAAAAAAGTTATTTTTTAAATTGTTTTATTTTTCCCTTACGTGAATTTACCGTGCAAACATCGCTAATTCACACACGAACAAAATAAGATGTCGAATACTGTATTAAAGTCGGTAAATTAATAAAAACAAACATAATTTGTTGGTAAATTGTTTCTTCCATTGTCTCGTGTAAGTGCTATATATTAAAGTCGTCACACATAACTTCAATACGAAGTACTCCTCCGTATCGTATTAACTGTAACGATTGAAATAAAGTAAGAGAAAAATGTCAATCATATACAGTTAATATAATATAGAGGGTATAAATATATAAGTAGACAAAGTAGCTTAGTATGTAATTAAGGAACCATATGATCTAAGTGAAATATCATGCAAGCATCTCCGAGTCATCATTTTACCATAACATAGTTCAAGATGTCTCTTTTAGAATACATTCCACAAGTAATTTCTCGAATTTGCCTAAATGTACAGAGGCTAAGTCAGTTGGGGTGCTCGTCAAAAAAAAAAAAAAAAAGGTTAACCGAGGTGACAAGGCGAGCGAGAATTGTCACCCTAGGAAGAAAAATCATGTATTTAGTCAATTAGTGATAGTAGTGACTGTTTTTCAGTTGTCAAACTTAAAATGTCACTCGCAAATTAAAATATGCGATCGCTAAATAGAAAACATAAGAATTTGAAAATGTTAAACTTTATGTATTAAATAATAAGTATGAGTTGGGTTCTGCTCGCAATGCTTTCTCGCAATCTGTGTCGTCCAGTCCGGCTACTTGGAAACCACCCATTCAAGGCACGTACAAGTTAAATGTGGATGCTGCTTTCCTTGGGGGAGTTTTGGTTGGCGTTGGTGCAGTTGCGAGGGACTTTACAGGTGATGTACTACTCTCTATGTGCAGTAGATATAAAATGCCATGTGAGGTAACGGTTGGAGAAGCCATTGCAATGCGTGAAGCGCTGCAAGTTTGCTGGGATGCTGGGTTGCGAGATGTGGTTGTGGAATCCGATTCTTTAAGCTTGTATTGGCTTTTGGCTAAGCAGCGTATGGAGCATACTTACCTTGGTTTAATTGTTAAAGACATCCTACATCTAGCTCGGAAATGCAACTCATGCTCTTTCTCTCATGTTCGAAGACAAGGAAATCGAGTAGCCCATGAATTAGCTAGGTTTTCTTTTAATTTTGATGATTTGAGAGTTTGGTTGGAGGAAATTCCTCCCCCAATCTCTAGTTTTGTAATTTCGGATACTCTAGCTTTTACTAATTAAGTTTTACTTTACCCGTCAAAAAAAAAAAAACAATAAGTATTGTTATATTTGTTTTTATCCAAGTTTAACACGATCTAATTTTTCACCCCAATTTCGAAATCGTGGCTCCGTCATGGTACGTGTATAATATATTATTAAGTGGTTGCTTAAACATTTCTCCTATCTTTAAAAGATTGAAGATAGAGAACATTATATATGATTATGTTTGGAATATTACTTTTCTCCTCAATTCCAATCTCTTCTCCCTGTAATAAAAAAGAAGACATTATTCTAGCTAGCTTATTGTGCGGCCATGATTGCCGTGAGTGTAGCAAATTATCTCTAAAGAATCCACTTTCAAAAGTATTAGGGTGTCCTTTTTGGATAATGTTACTAAAATGCATTTTTAATCAAAGTATTAATCACTTTATTTTTATTTTACTCATATACATAGTACTTGTAAAACAAACAAACAAACAAAAGGGGATAAGAGTTCCTTCAAATCAAAAGATTAAAATAAATATTCTAAAATTTATTTGTTTTTATCCAAACATGTATTTTAATGCATAATCCACATTTTTTAATGTAATATTTGATTATTTTTTTTAATAAATAAGAAAATTGTTATCCTTACAACGTATTTTTTTTGTTATTAAGAAGTCATAAAGTAATGTCGTTAAAGAGATTTGTTCTAGAGTTTATTAATGTAATTTTTATTTATTTTTTAGTATGAATGGCTCGTAATAAACTTGAGAACATTTTCGGAGAACATTTTTGGAGAACAAATTTGGAGATAGCACTTATTAAGTGTAATTTGATATATCTTCTTCTTGGTAGTATGTACTAGATGTCTCATGAGTCATGACTCATGACATATTAGCAAAGGGTTGACTATATAAATTTGGTGATATAGCAGGAATGTGTGGTGGACCTTAAACTGTTACTCTTAAGAGATTAAAGAATTTGAGAATGTTGTTGGCATCATAGCATAATATACTTGGAATAATATTTTTATATATTTCTTGGCTTTGACTTGACTCCATCCAAACCACTAGAAGTTGATGTCTCAAAATCAATCAATCAATCAATAATGATTATAATTAGATTATAAATTATTATAAATCTAAATTATAAGCTAAGAAATTTAAATTTAAATTTAAAAATTCAAAAGTACAAGAAGTTTTCTTCACAATCCACTCATACATATTGTGCTAAACACACATCAACATGCTAGTCAAATAATCTCCTTGGTTAATCCTATTTACAATTGAATTGCAAACCAAGAGATATATTTGCTTGCAACACACCCCCCTATAAAACTAACAAATTAACAAATAACCCTTTATTTCCATTCTAAGAAATCTCTTCTTTTTTCTTTTAGCTAAATGAAGCTTGGAGCAAACAAATATTACATACATGACTTACCAAAGATTGTTCAAGAATGTGTAACTAACATATGTATATGACAAGGATATGAAACCAAGCCTTCAACAAATAAAAAAATAAAAATTTGGAGGCTCGTCCCTTAWAATCCATGCAAAATTTAAAATCATGGTTATTTCTTCAAATACTAATCGTCTTCATCATTTTCRTCATCATCATCAATACTATCAAAGAAAGGATCGGCTAGGAGCTCWGTTGCTGAGGGCCTTGCCCTAGGGCGAGCTAGGCACTTCTCRATAAACTCCTTTACCTCCGGATCCTTAACCTTGTCAAGGGCCTTAGGTCTTAATCCGGATGTCACTTTTTTATAAATTCTAGCCACATTATCACATTCGCTATATGGTATTTCCATAGTTACCATTTCGATCAAGCACATACCAAAAGAGTATATATCAACCATCTCGGTATAGTCCTCGTCATAAAGCTCCGGTGCCATGAATTCCGGTGTCCCCAAGATGGAATGTGCAACGTGGCTCCTTCCTACAATTGCTGCTAGACCCAAATCCCCAATTTTGACCTATTGTATATATATAGAATGTTAATTTTTTTTCAAAGTAGATACACAATTTTTCTCCATGAACCGAATGAGCCATGAGGATAATACATATTATAAACGGAGATCGAGTGAGGACTCGACCAAGTGATCAATCATACACAAGTCCTCAATTATAAACACTAGACTCTAGTCAAGACTTCATTAATATTAGATACACATTAATAGCTAGGTTGAAGCAATAATCAAATTGCACAATTAAACATTGAATGTCCACAAYTTCAAATTTTTGGAAAGAAGTCGATTTCTTTTGGTACCTAATTGCTCAAAAAAAAACCAACACATATGTGATAACATCTCAAATTCAAGGCAGCTATAATCTCAGATCAGAATATTATCTTGTAATAACAACATTATTTCAATTCAAGAATATCAATATTGAACTTGATCAAAATAAATGATCTTCGATCTTCCCATTAAACACAACCCATTTTTAGATTGAAATATATATATTCACCATCCTAAAATATATGCAAATTAAAATAAGTAACATTTTTAAATAATTAATATCATTAAGTGTTGATTTTTCATTCCTATTTAGCTCTGATATGCATTACACAAATCACTTACTAAAGGAAAGTATATTCAAACTTAATTTATAGCACCCCAACATACCCGTTAACAAGATCGTTTTAATTAAATTAAATATCACAAATTCATACGTGAGCAAAAAGGGGAAATTTCATCATTTTACAACTGTAAGGTACCANGTCTCATTAGATCTAATAATGAGACTACCTCTCCAAGTGATTGGAATCTCGTATGGCGTGCTCCTGCCCAGAATCGAATTCGTTTTTTCCTATGGTTGTGTATGCATGATAGGATTTTGTGCAATGAGAACAGGGTAGCTCGCCACCTCACTGATGAGCCTAGCTTCCCCCTAGGTTCCCATCCYCAAGAATCCAGCCTCCATGCCTTGAGAGACWGCAACCATGCTAAGCTCCTTTGGCGTGTCCTTTTTCCCTWCAGCTAAGGTATCATCTTTTTTCGGTGAAACTAATTTCCATTCCTGGTTGAGCACTCAGTTGCACATCCTCACACCAAACAAACCTGATACTTGGTCTCTTACGTTTCCATTAACACTGTGGTGGATATGGAAATGGAGAAATCAATGTGTATTTAGGAATGGTGAAGATATTCCTTTTGATCGAGTAGCTTTTTTGCGTGACAAAATTGTTGAAACTCGAAAAGCGCTGTATAATGAAGACTTGTGTGCTATCTCTCACATACAAAAGCAACAAATTTTTATTCAATGGAGACCATCGAGATATGAGTGGGTTGCCTTAAACATTGATGGAGCCGCTAGGTCTGTCCAGGAGAGGCCGGAGCTGGTGGCCTGTTGAGGGATCACACATGGGACAAAGTATCTCGGCTTTCTCAACAAACATTGGTATATGCACAGCTTTAAAAGCTGAATTGATGGCGCTTAAATTTGGGTTGGAATTAGCTTGGACCAAGTCCTTCACTCTTGTTGATACCCGAGTGGATAGCCAAACCTGTCAACAACTTCTATCACATGATTCATCTGCCCCTGGATCTTGCAAGTTCTTAATCCAACAGTGTAAGCAACTCATAGCTCATCCTGAATGAACTATGGTCCTCTCACATGTGTATCGAGAGTCCAACAAAGCTGCAAACTGGCTTGCTAATGTTGGAGTTGCTCAAGCCTGTCACATGACAACTTATGATCAACCTCGCTCCTTCAGATCTAGTAAAGATTCTGCGTGATGATGTGCAAGGAGCTGCTTGGCCTAGGCTAATTTAGCTCTCTAGTATTTTATTAGTTTTTATTGTCTTGTAGTTTCTAGTTCTTTTTATTTCCCGGGTTCTCCCTCTTTTGCATAAAAAAAAAACAATTAATAAAAAATGGAAATTCTTGAATTTAGTTATAAAATTTTGTTTTTAAAAAACTATACAGGGACATGATTTTACTATAGATTATATGTTAATGAGTAATGTTAAACGTAACCCATAGGGTTACAAAAATTTTTTATTACTTCCTCCATTTCAAAAAATTGCAACAAATAAAATTTCACACATTTCAAGAAAGATATTTAACAATGTGAATAAGAAAATTATTCAAAATAATTTTAACATAATTAATTTATAATCTCATTACTTATTCATTGTGTTAAAATTATTTGATTAATTTACCCGCTTGTTAAATCTYCACCTTGAAATACGTCAAAATTCATTTGTAAACATTTTGTTTGGAAATTAAGTTAATTAATTACTAGGGACTATATTTGACTCCTTAATATAACAACCCTTAAGACTATTTCTATCATCTATAACTATATACTAAAACAGAATGATGTTGATACAATGATGATTTGACATCATCTT
>SNQN01002811.1:10383-40176 GCA_008642245.1 Bassia scoparia | reverse complement strand
GTCATGTTCAACCTCACCATCGCACGGATATGTCAGTAGCCCATTATTTAAAAAAATAATAAATTAAATAAACTATTAAATATAAATATAATACATTACAATAATTTTTTAAAAAAAACACTTAAATAACATTTAATTTTTAAAAAACCTTTCTAAACTACTTATGCACGTAACAATTTCAAACAAGATTTTATAATCTAAAGATAAAATACATTACAAAATAATTCGTAGATAAATAATTGCATTTAACATAGCTCTACATAAACAATAAATTAAATAAACTTTAATTGTTAAAATTAAATACACTACAAAATAAATATATATCTATTCACATAACACCTATAAACAATACTAATAACATACTACGAGTACAGATATATACAAACCTAAACAAATAATATTAAAATTTATATACACTACAAAAATTAAATTAAATTTAAAAAATCTTCTAGAAACTACAAAAGAATTAAAATGCATTACAAAATTAAATTAAATTATGTACGGGAACATCAGATGAACTCAATAAACTATAAACAAATAAACTTCATATAAACTTACAGCAGTATATCCGTATAACAAAACCAAAAAATTTAATATTAAATTTAAATACACTACTGTTACTAACTAAAAATGTTATCGGTTGACTTTAATGATTAATAGAGTAGTAAACGACTAAGATTTGACGAGTAACTTCAATAATTGGCATGATCAGCAAAAATAGAAGACTGTCGCAACGATACTTGCGCTTTTCTTGTATTCATTTTTAGCGATATAACACTATGCTTGAGGGAATCATGGAGAAGCGACCAAACAAAAGAGGCCCATGAAACATCAGGCGCACAAAAGAGACTTGAGGAAAAGCACGAAGATTCAAATATATGAAAGACGTCAAGAAACCGTCAAAGGGTAAACTGCTAGTAACCACACACCTAGGATTCCACCATTGAGGCCTAAATAGATGAAACAGAGCATAAGAAGAATAACAACAACACAATCAAACAAACATCTATCTTTTTTAGCATTTAGCTTTCCTTAGCCACACTTGGCTAGACCAAATAGTTTAGCGTAGCGTAGCATATATAGTTCATCCTACAATGGATCAGTAGCATGTTCGTTGTTTCCCCAATTGTGTAAACATAGAGGAATCATCCTTCCCTGTGATACATGTAGTCAGACTCTACCCTAATTAAATGGAATATATCTCTCTCATTTTAAAAAGTTACCTGACCAATGTTGCCATTGACCAAAAGATTGCTGCAATTGAGATCCCTATGAATGATACAAGGCTCATGAGTATGCAAATACTCCAAACCCTTCAAAATTTGCTTAGACCATTTCTTCAAAGCCCTCAATGAAACATGCTTATGCTTCTTCCTATATTCCCTCAAATTTCCTGAGGTGCAAACCTCAGTGATGAARTTAAGGTTGTTGTGCACCTCATCCTCCCAAACATTGTACAATGCAATGATGTTCTTGTTCTTCAAACTCCTCAACAACCTCACCTCAGAAAACAACCTATCTATCATTGACTTGTCATCATAGAAATGCTTCAACTTCACTTGGTTCCATGCCACCTCTATCCCCTCCTCTTGATCAAATGCCCTATACACCCTCTTCACCGCGCCCGACCCTAGGAGCTCCTCGTACCGCCCGTACCTCCCCGTGGGGTCCACCTCCACAAACGGCTCCGAGTCGTTGTCCGGCGGGTCCGAATCCCCCAAATCCATCGGCATCTGTGTGATGTGGTGTTGTGGTGGTGGTTGTTATTGAAACAAATTTTATGTATATGCCCTTTTCACAAACTACCACTCTAATTATTATTCTTTGAGGCTAAGCATGATGTGAATAGCATGATTGATTATTATTCAACATAGTATATGAATCATATATTTAATGAATATGGACTTACAACCACCCAAAAGTCGACTGAAGGAAAAGAATCAGTATTTTTTGAGGGCAAATAAAATT
Organism: Bassia scoparia; assembly: GCA_008642245.1. NCBI lineage: Eukaryota > Viridiplantae > Streptophyta > Magnoliopsida > Caryophyllales > Amaranthaceae > Bassia > Bassia scoparia. The sequence goes on along the minus strand of SNQN01002811.1, from coordinate 38,208 downwards.
GAGTATTTATTAGACTTTTGAATTGAATTTCTATTCTTTGAATTAATCAATCTGAAAATTCTAACAAAGAAATAGTAGAAGTAATGAGAATGAAAATSAAAACCATCTCCCTCTTTTTCATATCACTTTTCCTTCAAGGTCAAGCATTCCCAAACAACAACCCCACTCCAAAATAAATAAATGTAAATTAAATAAATAAATAAATAAAATGATGCCAACTTAAAAAAGACTTCTCTWAGCCAAAATTGCAGCAATTTCCGGTTAGTGTGAAATCATAAAATTATCACGCGTTTTTTTTTCCTTACGAAGTATTCAACTATTCATGATTTTCTTTCATATTTTAATGTATGTAGATCATGCAGATAAACCTTCATATAAACACAAACAATTGATATCTCAAATATGAAGAAAAAAGCATAAATATGTAATATTAATTAATCTTCAAAAGTGTTTATAATGAGTCTAATAATGTTGCACAAAATACCATCTATAATTAAGAAATATATGAAGTAGTATCAATATTTTCTTGGTTAATCCGACATTAAAAATGCATGAAAAATAATTTGTTGCAAATATTGCGTTACGAAGGAAATAAGAAATGAAGAAGGGAAATTACCTTATTGGGATGAGTAGGGGAAGGGAGAGAGGGCTTGCTGCAGCGGCAAGGAGAAATAAAGCAGAATTTGGAGAGAGCGAAAGACCAAAACTCATAACAAGTAAAAGCCATCTCAAGTGTTGGAATATTACTTATTTATAATTATAATTACACTTTTGAAATTTTTATTTGAGCTTATTATTATTATTGTGTTAATTTTACTGGTAAAGTACTAAAAGTAGTGCTTATTTGTATATACTGTATTTWTTTWAAAAAAAACAAGGGAATGAAGAGAGAGGAGAAGAATGGAGGGATGTGAACGGTATTTAAGGAAATAATCTTCTTATACAAGGGAATAAAAAATTATACTTATACTGTATTATTTTGAATATTATATTCTACGTGTATGAATATATTACGGAGCAGTACTTGTAAGTTGTAAGTTGTAAGTTGTAAGACTACTGTACTACTATTAAGTCTCTACGTCAAGCAAAAATAACTACTGCCAAGTCTACTGCGTTGTCTACGTATTCTCAGTACGGGGAGCACTGCCTAATGTATCCAGAGAATTAGATGGATATGATATCTAATGGCAGTTTTTGCAATTTTTACTTGTTTTTATTGTAACTTAGTCCTTTGCTTGTTTACGGTTTTTAACTAAACACGATTACTTAATAAAATAAACATCTGATATTAACAGTGCAGAAAGAATAAATAAATATTAGGGATATTAATAACATCTAATAAGATCTCTTAAGTATAATTAAGAAATAATTAACACTTGATTAACACTTAATGACTATTTATGGCTACTAGTATCACGTGTACTACTCTTATATCATGAATAATATCGACTTCTGTGCTTCAGCCCACCATGCTTCGTAGCAATAATATAGATAGAGATTTTTGCCGATACCTGAACTTAGTCGGACTGGAATTCTGGCGTTCTTTAGCTTCCGACTTTACAAAAGGTGGCTACATCAACCCGCCTTCCTTAGATCAAGGGCACATCGGCGCGCAGATCTAATTCGTTTCCTACCTTAGACCGTAGTCTCTTTCTATATTTTGTTTGTGGATGATAGATTGTTAAACAAGAAAATATATTGCTCAAGATATAAGGTTCGAAAGGATAATGTTCCCTTCTGAAAGAAAGACTTTTATTAAATTTGAAAAGATTACAACACTCAAACGCTCAAAACAAGCTCTAGAGTTCTTTGCTCTTTAGAGAGATGGAAATCCTATCTTTCTCTTAAGGCAATTTTGCTCTAGATGACTTGAGTTTCTTACTCTAGTATTTTTCTCAAGTCAACCTCTAAAGTCTTACAATGACTCCTATTTATAGAGAAATCTAAGCAACCTTGGATGCTCTTTCTGAATGGCATCTAATGGTGCTTTACACTTTTCACCCACTAACAAAAGCAAATAATACACACCACGCTTATTTCTTACAAAGATGAAAAGGAAAAGTACAATAATGCAAAGCTTAGAATAATTTCACATGCTTCCGGGTCTTAGTCCATCATGAGATTTTGCATTCCTTCATCTCCAATATTGGATTCCCAATTTTTATGGAGGTGGTTGTCATCAACCTCATGTCCTTGAAAGATATCTTCAAAATATCTGRCAGTGTATGATTCATCCCATGTGAGAAAAGTTTCTAGTAAGTAGTCTTTTCCTTCAATGGACAAAAATTTTCCAGCTTCAACATCTTCCAAGTAGTTATGAACTAATTCACCATGGACTATGCCTTCTTGATAATAAGCATGCATCTCTTGTGGGACTATAACAGTGGTATTTCCTACTCGGAATATTAATGGCGGATTTTTTCCCTTTTGTAGCTCTAATGCCTGATTAATGTATTGAGCAATGTAGAAGAACCCAATTGCTCTTGCTTGAACTGGATTAACCACTCGTCTTTGTCTTCTGCATATTGGATCAACTAAATTTTTACACTCTGATCCCAACATTATTAAGTAATGTGGAGGGTTAATTATCTCTGTCGTGACTTATATGTTGGCACATTGGACTTCAAGTGAGAGATAACCAGTTCGTCGTTGATATTTATCAGCTCTATTAAATACATACTTCTGGAAATTGGTGCAATGATATTCATAGAAATAACATCTCGGAAAAGGGATGCAATAGAATCCATGAATCATGTCGTATTTCCAGGATTTCATTTGCTCGTCCGCATATCCAGCTACCATTCTTCCATTATTCATTATTGGATTTGAATTTATCACCATTGTTGCTATTCCAGAGTACCAGAGGGTGACTCTTCTAAACGACTTTTGCATCTTACTTTAGATGATGTTTCAGAGGAAATTGATTATTGTGAATTTGGGGTTGTGGCTTATGTAATGGGTCTTAATCCCCATGTTAAAACTTTTGAGGGCTTTTGCAAGAGGATTTGGGGTGATCCAATATTGATAAGGTTATTTCAATGAAGCGAGGTTTCTTCCTCATTCGATTTATGAATGTTGAGGCTAAGGAGAAGGCGTTGGGTACTGCACACATACCGTTCGATAAAAGGCCAATTTTCCTTAAGCAATGGGAGGATGGGTTGGACTTGAATGTGGCTCAATTCACGTCGGTACCTGTTTGGATTCAGATTCCTGAGCTTCCATTGAAGTATTGGGGTGAAGGATGCTTGAAGAAGATTATGAGTCTTGTGGGGACTCCCATTAAGCCGGATCATGCCACTTAAATGAAAGAGAAAATTTCCTATGCAAGGTACTTGGTGGAGGTGGAATTTAATGGTAACTTTCCTGAGTCTATTCAGTTTGTTAATGAGTTGGGGGTTTTGGTCAATTTGGCCATTACTTTTGAGTGGAAACCAATTTTATGTCAAACTTGTGGTAAGATGGGACATGCGGCTGCTCAATGCCATAGCAAGAAGACTCGAGTTTGGAAGCCAAAGGAGCCAACTATGCCTGCTCCCCATGAGGACCCTACTGTTATGGAGACCTCACTGGTTTCGGGGGGTAAACAACCAATTCTGCTCAAGGAGGATGGTTGGATTACTCCGTTTAAGGTTGCCAAGCAACCTGTTTCTTCAGTTGATGCCCCTGTTCATGTGTGTAATGTTTTTGACACATTACCTAGAGATGGTGTGGCGGTGACTGTTCCTCCTTGTGAAGTAGGGTGTGATTTTGTGGATGGTTAATTTGCTTGTTTGGAATGTGAGGGGTTTAAATCACCCTCACAAACAAAAGGAGATATATATACATGATCAGAAAACTGGTTTGGTAGGGTTACTTGAAACTAATATTAAGCCTGATAAATTTGCTGATGTTTATAATAACATGTTTGGAGGCTGGTGTGTTACTTCGAATTTTTCAATAATCAAATGAGGACGGATTTTAGTTGCTTGGTTGAATGACTTTTTTCAGGTTAAAGTGCTTCACTCTCATCCTCAATTTATTCATCTTTCTATTTGGAATAAAGCTCTTAGTAAGGATTTTTATTTTACTGTGGTTTAGGGTCTGAATGATGCCCATCTTAGAATGGATCTTTGGAAGGGATTACGTGATATTCATGCTACTATAGAAGGCCCTCGGTTGCTCTCTAGGGATTTTAATAGTCCTCTCTTTTTGGATGATAGAGTGGGGAATCCAGTTCATGCTCGGGATATAGTGGACTTTCGATATTGTGTGGATTATTGTCATCTTCATGATTTAAAGCATGTTGGGACCAATAAGCAGAGTGGTTCGACTAGAGTTTTTAGTCGAATAGTCAGATCTTTGGTCAATGATGATTGGGCTATTCTTTTTTATTGCTCCTATGTGTTTTATGGAACAGAAGGTTGGTTGGATCATTGTCCTGCTACAATTCACTTGGCGAATAGCTTGGTGAGTAAGAAGCGGCCTTCTAAATTTTTAAATATGTGGTGTGATCATGAGAATTTTGATTCTATTGTTTCAAATGCTTGGAAGGAGCCTGTTGTTGGTGTCACCATGTTCTCAGTTGGTCAAAATTTAAGGCGGTTTAAGAAGGATTTTCGATCTCTGAATTCTGCTAGTTTTGTTGGTATTGTCACTAAGTATCAGGTTGTTAAACAACAGTTGGCTGATGTTCAGAAGCTTCTTTGCTTGGATTATACAAATCAAGTTCTGCTTGCTTAGGAAATGAGGATTGCTCGGGAGTTCAAGTTTGTTAAAAAGGCCTATTTTGCTTATCTTCAACAGAAGACAAAGATTAAATGGCTACAAGTTGGTGATGCTAATACTTCATATTTTCATAGCAGTTTGAAGCTCAAGCAGTATAGACAGAGAGTGGTGGCGATCAAAGACAAGGATGGGAGGTGGTGCAATTCTCCTAGTGCGATCTCTCAGGCTTTTGTGGATTTTTATTCTACTTTGTTAGGTTCTACTGCAGGGGGGTTGCATCCAAATCAAGGTGATGTCATCTAGGAGGGACTTGTTTTGGATTTGGATCATCATAAACTCTTGGACTTGGCTTTTTCTAAGGAGGAGATCCAAAAGGTCATTTTCTCTATTCTTGGGGATAAGTCCCCCGGTCCAGATGGGTACAATAGTCTCTTTTATAAGAGAGCTTAGCACATTATTGTTGGTGATGATATTTGTGCTACTGTACAGCAATTTTTTGAGAATGGTAAACTGCAGAGGTCTGTGAATTGTACTACTTTGGCTCTAATCCCGAAGGTTTCTCATCCTTCTTCTGTGACAGATTTTCGACTGATTGCTTGTTGTAATGTGATTTACAAAGCTATTACTAAGCTCATTTGTTCTAGGTTGGTGAAAGTTCTTCCTTTCTTGATAGCTAAGAATCAGACTGGTTTTGTCTYAGGTCGATACATTGTTCAGAATATCARTATTTTGCAAGACATTATTRGCAAGTATGGCAGAAAGTCTAGTCCTCYRGGATGTGTTCTCAAAKTGGATATTAAGAAGGCATATGATTCTGTGAACTGGAGMTTTTTGYAGGGGATGTTGACTGCTTTGAATTTTCCTGCCGYTTTTATTCAACGAGTAATGGCCTGTGTCTCTACTCCTTTTTCTTTGTCCATTAATGGCCAGTTAGAAGGCTTTTTTCAAGGCAAGAGTGGTCTTCGACAGGGTGATCCCATGTSACCTATGTTGTTTGTTCTTTGTATGGAGTACTTGTCTCGAATTCTCTCTTTTACAGGTAGAGTTCCAGGTTTTCACTTTCACTCCAGGTGTTCTCATTTGAAACTCAATCATCTAGTGTTTGYTGATGATTTGGTGATTTTTAGTAWGGGGGACTTTGAGTYTGTTAGTMGAGTTTTGAGAGGACTARCTACTTTCACTGCTTCTTCTGGRCTYAGTGCTAATGCTGCAAAGTCCAATGTGTATTTCTGTAATGTTGCTGAGGAGGTGAAGGATAAGATCTTACAGTTTTCTGGTTTTCAAGAAGATTCTTTGYCTTTTAGATATCTTGGTRTGGTTGTTAGTTCCAAGAAGTTGAATTCTGATGATTGTTGTGTCTTGGTGGACAAAATTGTTCAGASAATCCGGCTTTGGGGGTGTAAAACTTTGAGTTATGCAGCTAGAACTCAGTTRGTGAACTCCGTTCTCTTGACTATGCATATTTATTGGTCAYCCATCATTGTTATTCCTAAGAAGGTTATGAAGAGTGTTATGGACATTTGCAGGAACTTCCTTTGGGAAGSCAGGGCARTGTACACTAAGGCTCCTTCTATTTCTTGGGACATTGTTTGTCGGCCAAAGAGAGAAGGAGGTTTAGGTGTTCATGATTGTTATCTTTGGAATGTGGCTGCWATGGGGAAGCATATATGGAATATTGCTCAAAAACAAGATAGTCTTTGGGTGAAATGGGTGCATYATCTTTATCTTAAAGGTAGAACTTGGAAGAGGTTCCATTGTCCAACAAATGCTAGTTGGACATGGAAGCAGATTTGGTATGTTAAAGATTTGTTGAAACYAGGTTATGATGGTGATAGATGGAAAGCTAATGTTGCTGGTTATACAATTGCAAGTGGCTATGACTGGCTTCGAACACATTATGARTTGGTTGATTGGAGRCATTRGGTTTGGAATAGAGCTAATATACCTCGGCATAGGTTTATTTGTTGGATGATGYTGTGGGGTAGAGCRCGAGTTAAAGCACGGTTGTTTGAGCTACACATCTAGTTCCTAGTGTTGTGTGCCCTCTTTGTCACGAGGAGGATGAGACTATTGGTCATCTTTATTTTCGTTGTATTTATAGTCAAACTTGTTGTCAGCTGTTGGAACTTGGAAGCCAGATTGCGGGTTTCTGTGTCCCCTGAGACTTTACATGATGTTGTGCAGAATGTTCAAGGCATTGCAGGAAGGGATAAACGGAAGATTCTTTGGTGCAGCTATGCTGCTTTGGTTTACCATATCTGGGARCAACGGAATCAAGCGGTTTRGTCTYATCAGTTACATCATCCTAGTTCTGTTGTTAATGCTATTTGTAGGGAAGTTTATCATAGATGTCATTTTGTCCTAGTTTTGAAACTTTCTGCTTGTAATAGGGACGACTGGTTGAGGTCTTTGATGTTTGGTGTTTTCACCAGTGCTGCAGATGATAGGATTGGCTCCCTGAACTCTTCATAGAAGGTGGCAGGTTGTTTAATCGTGATGCTTTTGCTTTGGTTTGCGTTTTCTTTTGTTGGTTCCTAGTAACCATTGTATTTTGACTGGTTGGTTTTTGATTAATAAATTTTCTTTTACCTTTTCCCAACAAAAAAATAAGTGTGTTTAATATATGTTTTTAATTTATTACTATAATAGTCCCACGCAATGCACAATTTTGGTAGATAAATTTTGATTAAATTAAAATTTTGTTATAATATAATACGGAGTATAAAACAATTACTTGGTATAGTAGAATTAGAAAATTTATTAATTGATGAGAACATAGATAGAAAATGGGACATATGATGTGTTGATTAATTATTTAGCTCATTTAATAAAATATGTACAATAGAAATTAAGAATATCGTGGAAAAATAAATAGTTAATTGAAGCTAAGGTTTTTTTTCACTGAAAATGATGTAAAAGTAGTTTTGGAGGGAAAATTTTATTTGAGATCTTGATCCATGTACTTTGGTGATGTTAACAATGTCATAATTTAGTTATAGTTATAGATTTCCACTTATATTTAGTTTATCTGACGCTATAAGATGCTTATTACTATTATTGACTTTTTTTTCAATTCTTATAATACTCTAGGTTTTTCCTCGTGCATGCTATGCAAGTAATATTATTTTATTACTTCCTATTTGATAATTTTTAAACGTATTCGCAGTTTTTCAAAGTTGTGATTCCCCATAATTCTTACTTGTAAATTTGTTTATACATTGGAATTAATCCCCTGGAATTAATCCCCATTCGCATTAGTGATCATGATGAGTTCATGACATAGCTACATTGTCACATATTTACATGATTACATCATGATTGTAGTTGTTTGGTGTTTGACCCTACAACGCTCCTTTCAGGGAGCAGAATGCCTAAACGGCCTTAAATAAAACAATAGGCCATGTATTCTGAATATGTATATGTTTAATATAAGTAGTGTATAATATATTGAGTTTAATACCAAGCAATCCATATTTTTAACTAACAAGAGGAGTAAAGGTTACTATAACATATTTTGATAGCATCATGCAATTCATAACAAGAAATAACAAATTAACAACTATGTGTCTTGTTCATGGTTAATTTAATAAGCTTATTGGCTTGATTGAAAAATTTAAATTAGGTGACGTCCATAATTTTTTTATTATCAAACTAAGCATCCAATTAATGTGAATATATATATCAAACATCTACGTGTCTGTGTGTCAATAAGTAGTACTATGTATTAGTTTGAATTCAAACATAAATAAACTTCATGATTAACATTTAACACATTATTATATGATTGATTTGGAAACATCAATAATGAAGCCCACGAATGATTTTTTCTAAAATAAAGTTTAATTAGCAAGYAAATTCAAGGCATTCTAACATAAACTCCAAAAATTTATAAACTATCCGTATCCAAGTAACAATATAAAAGATTAACATCGACAAAATCGCTCTTTTGAATTGATAGTTGGTTCAGTAGTGATTGAACTTGAATTTGGTGTATAAGAATGTAAGATGTCTTCAATCAACCCTCTACAACAACAATTGAAAGGGGTTGAAACTTAACTATCTAGAATTCACCTCAATTTTGGATTTAGCCCTAAGGATACAATTAGGGTTGAGCAAGACCGGGTACCCGGTCATTTTGAGTGGAACCGGAACCGGAATCGACCGGTTCATGATAATTGGAACCGGTCCAACCGGGAACCGGTATCGGAACCGGTTGGACCGGTTCCAAAATTTTTGGAACCGGAACCGCTGGGAACCAGTTCCGAAACCGGTTACCCGGTTAGATATTTTTTTTTTAAAAAAAAAAAAAGTAAAAGGCAAAGATTATCCTAGCTATTTTCATACTTGTATATGTGTATTTGGGCACAAAAACACATTGCTTTATACAATAGTATTTCAAGTTTCTATAGTTTATATAATTTGGGTTTTTTTACCTTAACAAATGTATTTTAATAAAATAAAAAGTCATAACCAGTTACTTGGTACTGGTTATAAAACCGATGGTGCCGAATACCCGGTACCGGGTACCCACTGGGTACCGATTCCAAAATTTTTGTACCCGAAACCGAAACCGATCACCACCGGTTCCTCATTTTTGGAACCGGAACCGGTACCGATTCAACCGGTTCCGGTTCCGGAACTGCCGATTCCGAACCGGTTCCAAGTATCGGGTCGGGTACCCAATGTTTTTGCTCACCCTAGATACAGTGAATTAGGTGGTAACAAAAAATAAAAAAGACTTTGTTCTTTACTAGTAGTTCTAAAAAAGAGAAACTATAGCTTTAATATGCATTTATATTATTTTATTTGGTTCTTTTCACCACACCAAAAGGCGAGTTACCTATTTGTATGTAAATGCTATTACAATTTTTTTTACGTATGTAAGAATCGAATAAGACCTTACAGTAGTAAATTATGTCTTATATGTATATATTGAGAATAAATTATAAGGTTCCTTCATCTTAATATATATCAAAACACAATGCCCGTGCAAAAATATGAGTAATAAATAGAATGATTATTTTTGTAAGAAAACATCTTTTATGTCATTTTGCAAATAAACACATTTGGAGAGAAAACATGACCTATTAAAAAAGACACTTTAAACGAATATTCCTTGGGGAATTCTAAACGAAATCCATATTTCAATATAATTTCCCGAATTACCCTTGACCTAAAACAACCATACACCACCAAGCCACCTCCCAATCACCATCAGGTCACCTCTCAACCACCACCAAACTACCTAGCCACCTAGCCCTACCCAGCCCACAACCAAGGTCGTACCACCCACACCCGCAGCCCCACCGTAGCCCCTTTATAGTGCCATTAATAAATTAATTAAAAAAAATACAAGAGACGCCTCTAATTGGCGCACCAACCCATGGCCGCCACGCGTGGCGGCCATGGGTTGGTGCGTCAATTAGAGGCGTTGCAATTATTTTTTAAAAAAAACAAGGGTGGCGCCTGAGTTTGGCGGCTAACCCATGGCAGTCACACCTGGGTTAGGCACGCCCACCGTGGTGGCAACGCCTAACCCACGCGTGGCTGCCATGGATTGGCCGCCAAACTCAGGCGCCACCTTTGTTTAAAAAAATTCAAAAACTTTGTGGTTCAATGCTGATGGCTTGGTGCGTGTTGCGTGGTGGAAGTGAGCTTTGGATGGTAGTTGGCTTGAGATGGTAATTGGCAAGGGCTGCGACGTGGTTGACGGTTGTAGTTGGCCTGGGCTGCTGTCTGTTGGTGGTGGGTGAAGTTGAAGGATGGTGTTGGGTTGTTAGAGAGGGGGAAAAGAGGAAGGGTATTTAAAGTATTTCATGCGAAAAAATGGACTTTAATTTAAGTATTTGTGGACTTCGTTTAGCATTCCAGATATTCCTTCCATTTTTGCATGGAATATTTCATTTATACTAACAAAATATTTTGGCTATTCTTTACCTAATAATTTAAGTTGTTTCTTTGCCAAAATCAACATAAAAAGTGTTTTATTATTAAAAAAATGGACAAAAAAGGTATTTCAGTCGAAAAAAAACCTACTTTGTAACTAGAATGAATGGTGTAAAATTTAGGTCACCAACGTTATTTCGGGATTTAAATAAAAACGAATTGAAGTAGGTTTTATTAAAGGATTATGTTGGATTTGTTCTGTTCACTTTATTTTTACTAAGTTTCAGAAAAAAAGTTCAGACAAAGAAAAAATAAGTTCAGGTAAAAAAAATAAGTTGAAATGAACACGTTTATTATTTTTCTCACTCACAAAACAATATTAGAAAAAATAAGATATGCCCAGATTGAAAAAAAATAAGTTCAGTGAAAAAGAAATAAGTTCAAATAAGTAAAAATAAGATAAACATAAGAGACTTGTTATATAAGAGCTACGTGAATAATTTAATACCTTTCTATTAGGGGAAACAATTTAGAAAAACCAAACAAAATTACACAATAACCAATGTAATAAATGCTTGATTTATTTTTATCTTTCCATTTTAGGCGCTTTATCTCTATAATATAAGCCAAGGGGGGAGCTATGGTGTCCCCCCTATGAAAATACTTTTTTACCCCTAGCTTTGCTTTTTAACAAAAATAATTTATTAAAATTTTTAAACTCCTTCCTAATTTATATTTATACATAAAATTATCTATCAATCAAACCTTAGTTGATTCATCAATTAAAATTACATTCTACAGTTAGTTTAAAATGGCAGTCCTTAATTAATTCAATTGCTCAATCAACTCATCAATTAAATTGTTTTAAATTTCTAATTAGAAAGATTTAATAAAAATTTCCCTACATTAATCAACAATTAACATCCAATCAATCAATACATTCCAATCCCTAAATACAATAAGTCAATCACATAATTAATTCCTTTTTTTTATTAAATATGTCAATTATATGTCATCAATTACTATTACTAATACAAATATAAAAAATTATTTTCATTATTAATAACATAAATTTCTTGATGAGTATAAATACTTATGGCCTATGGCGTCTTCTCTATTTTACCAACAAACAAATTCATCTCTTTTTTCTTGAAATTCTGATGTATCCTATTTGTGGCTATGTTTCGTTTATGTTTTTTTTTTTCAATTTTCGAATATAAATTGTTATACAGTTTTAGAAGTATTATTGTAATTTGTAAGAAATTTTAATTTTGTATTTTTAATTATGTTTTACTTCAATTTCAATTCAATTTTACATTATTTATCAAATTATTATTTGTTTGTCATTATGTCATAGTGTTAATTTTTATTTTTGTATTTTAATAAGTACATTAATCAACATTTATGTTTTTAATGATTAAAATTTAGTGTTAAGTAAAAAAAAAAAAAAACAATGCACGCATCGCGTGCAAATTAGACTAGTACACAATAACCAAACAAAGTATTAAAATTTGAGTGAGGTAAAAAAGAAGGAGAAAATGTGTGTAAAAAAGGGGAAAGTAAAGGAAAGTGGGGTAAGTAATGAAATATCGATTAAAAGTGGGGTACAAATGGAATAAAGCACAATGGATAAAACATTAAAAATTAAAAGGAGTACTTCGTAACATTTTCCTTTTGGACGAAATAAGCCCTAGGAGCACTCACAAATACAATATTCAGCAAAATTTTGCTCAATTGGTAAAAGTTGAGCAAAAATAGAGAGCAAAGTTGTCATACTAGTAAGCTAATTAACGTTTACAATTGAGCAAGAAAGGAAATCAGCAAATGTCGAGCAAACAAAAGTTGCTACAATAATCGCGGGCCCCGCAATGAGTATTTCCATTTAAAGCATTTTCGACTATTAAAAAAAGAAAAAAAAAAGAAAAAATTACCAACGTTCTTATTTTTTCCCCTCTAAATTGACACCTATTTTGCTATACTTTTACGCACTTTGAAAAATCACAAAAATCTCTAAAATTTAAGAATTATTATATAAAAAAAATAGTAAAGGGGGGAGTTTTTTTTATCATTGCTGTGAAGGAAAAGTAAAACTTGAGGAAAAATTGGGTAGGAGGAGAGAAAGTGGTGAGGATTTATTTATTTATTTATTTTTACAGTGTGTAAACTAAAAGATTTCATTGATGTGAAAAAACCAAAGACACTTACAATTCAATTCCGTAGAGACTAATTGACAAGTACAAAAATACCTATCCAAAAAACTATATATATCGTATGATTGTTCAAGTTTTTGAACCAATAAAGCCTTAAAAAAATCTTCATTCGAAACAATATGATCTGTGAGTGGTGAGGATTTTTTTTTAATCACTACTACTAGTGCTCTAATAAAGTTTTACATTACATCACAGCATTCATATACTGGTGAAAATTTTAAAAGCACCACGGCCCAAACTTGCCAACTGGGCCTCTCATGGGTCATGGCTGTTAACCAGTTGGGCCATATTATATAGTTACTTTAAGCTTAGAAATCTTTAAATTTAGGGACATTTAGTTCATGTCAACATTTTGTAAGGTACTCCAATATGAGTTATATGACTATTGACTGGCTAAGACTTAAATACACCGGATCCACAATAAACTTATTGTGAACCATGCAAAATCACGTGACTATATATTCCTTTCCGCATTTCGCTACTTGCCTTATCTCATTTGCCAGGTGTATCTTATACTTATACATTATACTCATTTCGCTACTATATATTATAAGTTTTTTAGGCAAACAAAATAACATAAATAAACTTCCATCAAAGTAGCAAAGTTTGTTTGGCCAAGAAAAAATTATACTCACTTTTATGGGGTGGATGGCCTGGATGAATGGATCCATTACTGCTTCATCAAAACATGAAGAGAGAGAAAAAGGTAGATAATGACAAAGAAAATGATAAAACAGAGAAACAAGGAGAGAGAAATATAAATTAGTGATATGAATGAATCCGAAAGTTGTAAATGTCACGTGATTTTAATGGGTTCACAATATTTTTACTGTGGACCAGGTCCACACAAGACGGATTGCTATTGACCATGCGTTAATTAATAACTAGTAATTATGTGCACGCAATGCGTGCTTGATCTATGAAAATTGCGATTGATTAAAAATAATTATATAGTATGTATTAAATTAAAATGTTTAAGAAATAATTATATTATCTGCAACATTGAATATTTAATTTTATCTCTCACATATATTCTCAATTGTTGGAGATAAACTAATACGGAGGGAGTATTAGATAATAGATATTATTACATTATATCTAATAATTAGCCATACGATTTATTTTCATTGTAATTCATTTGTATGTAACTCTGACTTGCCCATAAAAAAACAATATGACTTGCCCATAAAAATGAAAGAAACTAATAAACTATGATTTGAATTCACAATATAATCCATATATATTTTAATTCAATTTGGAATAATGATCATAATTTTGAATTTTTTCATTAATTATTAAGTCACATAATAAATGTATTTTTTATTTTGGGTAATATAAGCACATCAATTCATAATTTTTTATATTAAGACCTTAAGGGTATCAAAGTCTTTTAACCTCATTAATTCATTAAGGGTACTATCGTATTTTAAGAGGGGGACACCATCTTCCTCCCCCCTTCCCTTATATAATAGAGATTATAGGCAATGGGTCAAGTTGGACGGTTGGACCTTAATGTAATGCACCAAACCTTTACGATTTGTTTACATTAACTGAAAACAATTGAATTGAATTGAGCTAAAACGAATTGTTTACGAGAGAAGGAAATCAGAAATTGAAATGAACCGGAGACAAGTTGAAGTAAACAGGAGGCGAGGTAACTTGTTAAGTCTTGTTTAATCTATCCTTAACGCTTATTTCAAAAATATTCAATACTTTCATGAGCTCATCTCATTAATATTGAGTATGATAATTGGAATTAAAAAAAATAGAAAAAAATTTGATGTATGAAACAGTTTCAAATATTCCGTAAGTGTTTACGTTTCTAATTATTTTGTGTGATGTTTAGTAACAAGCATTGTTTCCCTCGCCTTTTTACTCTATCAAACTAGTGGAAATAAATTGTGTTTCATTTCTAAATCATAAACCCTTACATTGCTTTTGTGCTAAACATTCTATGACTCACTCAACCAAACATAATCTCCAAATCTTTTCCATYCCGTTTAYTATATTATACCGAACACGTCCCTAATATGTTGGATCTAGATTGTACGACATTGAAATTGCACCCTTCTAGGTGCTTTAGTGCTAGACATTCTTCGACCCGAACAGATCCTAATCTGATTAAAATCAAGCAAACAGTGTTGTTGAAGTGTTGTCCAAATTAAAGATGAGATCACTACAATTAAGGCTAATATAATTAAGTTGCGTGATTTCCAAAAACGATACATGGTATAGTTTCCAAGTAAAAGTGAGTAGGTGAATGTTCTTGTGAGATTCCTGATCATTTGATGTGCAGCACCTGAACTGAACACTATTACACTAGTGTGAGAACATGGGGGTTATTGTTTGCAGCTTTATAAAGATGTTTCTTTGCTTAACTTAATTATTCTATTCTATTCATTGGTAAATGATGTTGTTTCTTTTGTTTCTTGGAGAAATTTGTGCTCCATTTGACTATACTCGTGGATGAAGACCAATGATTTTATGCACTAGTTACATTATTATTTGATGTTTCTATGGTTTTTAGGTTWTTACAGTTCTTCGAAACTTAGCTCTAACTATATATTCGAATTTGTATACTRGTCCTGTTTCTTTGGACTTATTTCTATGGTACATAAGTTTAGTTCAGTTCGGTTCGGTTAAGTTAAATTCAATTCAATTCAGTTACCTGACCTAATATCCTTCTCTCATAAAATATTCAGTTCAGCTCCAATTAAGTTCAAAGAAACAGAGTCTTAGTTAATGGAGGTTTAGTCTCTCAACAAAAGTTTCTGCATATAATGAGGCTCAAACCTCTTCAGCATCAGGTTACTTATTACTGGAGTTAACTCTTGTGAATTGGTGTGTTGATGTACTTATATGAGTGGCTCTAAAGGTTTTATTGTAGCAATTGTTTTGTTGAACTTATTTTCTAGTTGAGTTTAGCTTAATTTGTTCAATTTTAGTTAGATTATGATAATACTCGTGGACATAATATAATGTGATAATAATAATAATAATAATAATAATAATATATAATAATAA
Source organism: Bassia scoparia (assembly GCA_008642245.1). NCBI lineage: Eukaryota > Viridiplantae > Streptophyta > Magnoliopsida > Caryophyllales > Amaranthaceae > Bassia > Bassia scoparia. The sequence continues at coordinate 22,384 of SNQN01002811.1, read as the reverse complement.
TAATAATAATAATAATAATAATAATACGGTATATACTCCGTATATATCATATTATCATCCAATATATTAGAGTAGCGTCGAAATATATACCAGGTCACTTCATCATATTTGTATACATTGCCTTATTTTTTACTGGTTGTTTGCTCTCACAACTCTTTTGGTTATTGAGACTAAATGGTGTGAATGAGAATAATTTTTTTAGACATCGCTTGATATTGGGGTAATGTAGTAAGGGGTAATAAAAGTCAAATTAGAGAAAATAAAGGTGGTTAGAAGTGAAAATAAAGGATTGAAGTGGTAGTGGAAGGATAAAGTGATGGTGGTGAGAGAAAAATGAGAAATGTTATCCTCATTTGGGGAGATAATTACCCTCTTTCACATTAGGATAATTGTTACCCTATATTGGGGTAATAATTACTCCTCTCTCCCTTTTTTAGTCACCAAAAAATGTAATTATTCCTCCATCACYATCTTAGCTCACATGTTTTTTTCTTAATTTGATCAAGTTTGACTTTTATTACTCCTTAATACATTACCCCCTTAATACATTACCTCCATATCAAGCGAAAACCTTAGTGTAATTTAAATAGGAAATAACTCTTAAAATTACTATGGGAAACAATCTTACTTCAAACTTATGTTTTTCTCTCCATAGAGATACAATTTTTTAAGAATTTCATTACCACTCATTACTACTTGGGGAGAGTGGTATTGAGTGAGAGTGAAAATTTAAGAAGAAAATCGGACTTTTAAGTCCAGTTCTCGTCAACTTATTTAGATAAGTTTCACTAACAACAAGTTCGGTTCAGTAAAAATAATTTCGGTAGTAATAAGTTTAGTTCAGTAAAAATAAGTTCAATCCTTAAGAAATTTGTTAAGGTTTTAGTAAAAATAAGTTCAGTTTAGTACTAATAAGTTAAGTTGAGCAAAAATAARTTAAATTCATTAGAAATAAATTCAGTTCATCAGCAAAAATCAATTAACGAGAATAGAGACTTAACGATGCAATGACATTGTCATGAGAATGAACAAAGATTTTATTCACATATTTGTATGCAAATTCACTCCCATTACCTCAATTAATTACCAATAACCAAACGGGCYGTGAAGTTAATGTAAACTTTGTCTTTACTGAAAGTAACCCTTGAGTGACATCTCTAATTGTGTGGTTAAACATTAATTGAATCACTTGATCTAAAGACTAATTAAAGTATATACACTACTAGCTAGCAAGTTCATCCTTGATATAAAACTGGATCATTATGTCACTCCATCATCTATTGARATTTGAGAGGGATTATATCATCGATCTTATCATAACTAGTCTTGGATCACATTATATTGTACACATAAAAAATGGGGATTACTATTCGAAGTCCGATTTTTACTGGAATCAAAGTACACGTTTAGTGTGAACTTCCCGTATTACCCTTGCCCTAATATATACCACCACCACTAAGCACCTTGCAACCACCCAAGCCACCACGCAACCACCATCTTGACCCACCGCCACCACCCAAGCCACCACGCGCAACCACTCTAGAAAAAACAAAAAAAAATTAATTTGGGCGTGGAAGCTTGTTGGGGCACTAGTACAAAAACCATCAAAAGCTGCGGTCAAATATAGCCCAAAAGCTGCGGTTTTGAACCGCAGCTTTTGGAGGCGCAGCTTTTGTTAATTTGAATCAAAAGCTGCGGTTAAAAAACCGCAGCATTTAACACCACAAAAGCGCGGTTTGTAAGGCAAACCGCAGCATTTGACAAACAAAAACTGCGGTTTTTAAGGCAAACCGCAGCATTTGACCCATTAAATGCTGCGGTTTTGTCTTTAAAACTGCAGCTTTTGCTGCATTTTTTTTTTTTTTTTACGAAATTGTTTTTAAGGCAACGTTATTTTTTTACCCAATTTTTTTATTGTTATTATCTTGTATATTTTCATAGTCAGTGTGAATAATTTTTTTATAAGAATATAAACTAAATTTGAAGAGAATAATAAAATGTAAAAAACACAGAACAAACTTCATATATATTAAAAATGTAAACAAATTGTACAAATTAATTGGTAATTACTAGAGTATTACAACTATACAGTAACATTACAAGGAAAAACATGTTCCTGCAACAAATAAGATTCAACTCATAAATCAGCAGTCCTTCGACTCAAAATCAGCAACGAACCCTTCGACTCATAAATCAGATTCGAAAATCAACCCTTGGACTCATAATTTGTACTGTATCTGCAACAAATAAAAAAGATAAATCAGATTCAAAATTAAACAAAAATCATGAATAATCCATATCCGTAATATAACAATTAGTCGAATATATGGCAGAAATTCCAGAACTTAAAAAAACCCAAAAAAACGAGATTCAAAAACCTAAAAAACTAACAGAATAAATTGAAAATCGAAACAAAATCCAACAAACTAATCAACAAACCCAGATCTCGCAAATATAAAACAAAAAAAATCGGAAAAATCAAAATTAAAAAAAAACACGGAAATTTTGTTTCAAAAACATAGAATTTTTTTACAAAAACGAAAGCGAGATTCAAAAACCTAAAAAACTAACAGAATAATAAATTGAAAATCGAACAAAAATCCAACAAAACTAATCAACAAACCCAGATCTCGATATAAACAGAAAAAAATCGGAAAAATCAAAACACAAATTTTGTTTCAAAACACAGAAAAATTTTTTTTACAAAACGAAAGCCCTCAGAAATTTAAAAAAAAAGGCTAAAAAACCAGAAAAACAAGATCTAAAATACAATCATACCGAAAAACTAAAACTAAAATAAAAATCCAATATAATCAACCCTAAATTAAATGTTGAATCCAAAAAAAAACTTACCAAAACCGGCGCATAGGAGCGGCAACGACGCAGAGAGAGGAGCGGCGATGGTTCACAATTGGCGCGCAGGAAGGGGAAGTCGGTCGCGACAAGAGCGGCGATGGTTCGAAATTAGCGCGTAAGGAGATGAAAACGAAAGAAGAGGAGAAGGAGGAGCGTGAATAGATAAGGAGAGAGAGAAGAGGCCGTGAATAAGAGAAGAGAAGAAGGCCGGAGTGAAATAGAGAAGGAGAGGTTAGGGTTGTTGGTTGTTGATGAAAGAGAGGATCGAGAAGGAAAGAGAGGAGACAGAGAGAGGGATCGGAAAGAAAGAAGGTAGAGAAAGGCGGAGAACGAAGAGAGAGAGAGAGTGAGGCTTAGGAGAATTAGGGTTTAGTTTATATTAAAAGCCGAGCTTTTGACATTGGGCCGAGCTTCAGTTTTAATTGTGTTTGCTTAATTATTTTGTTTTTACTTAACACAAAAGCTGCGGTTATATAAAAACCGCAGCTTTTATGGATTTTCCTATTTTTTTTTTGCATCTAAGTCAGGTTAAAAGCTGCGGTTTTTGTAAAAACCGCAGCTTTTGACTCTCAAAAGCTGCGTTTTACATGACCGCAGCTTTTGAGGCGCAGCTTTTGAGGTTTTTTCTACTAGTGGGTGCCCAGCCAAGGCGCCACCCCAATCAAAGTCATAAAAAAAAAATTAAGGGTTGGGCGCCTTGGCTGGGCGAGCCAATGGTTGGCCGCCCAGCAAGGCGCCCAACCCTTAATTTTTTATTTTTTTATTTTTTTTTTTTTTTTGTCGTTCTAAGTAAAATAAAAAAAAACAAAGTTAAGGGTGGTGTTTGTCGATGGTAGGGTGTGGGTTGGGTGGTAGGATGTCTTGGTGTGGTTGCGGTGTTGGAAGGTTGTGTTGGGTGGTTAGGGAGGGGAGAATAAAGGGCGAATTCGGAAGTTTCGATTCAGTAAAAGCGGATTCGAATAGCAACCAGTGAAAAATATGCAGAAATTTGTTAGTTTTACGCATTTTTGACATACATAGTTACGGACTAATTAGATATTTTTAATGGTCTATTTATATTGACAAAAACAATAGTAAATTAAACTATATAAAATTGAAATTGAAACACCGTAAATTATTTATGTGAGAAGTAAATTTGGAACTGAACTGTACTGAACCGAAAAAAAAAATGAACTAAATTATTTTTTAAAATTTGAAACCAATTTGTTATTATTTGTTGTTTTAAAATATAAAAATTCCAGTGTGCTTAATGCCATAAATACATTCACACTGCTGCATCAGAAGATTAGGTTGATGACAATGCATGGTCTTATGTATTTATGTTATGCGCAAGTACATTATTGGAGTAGTTAGTTAGGATATTCCTTAATTAATTAGGTTTATCAGATGCTTTGCCCATTTGCTCCTAAAACATACTAGTAATATGTAAGCATATCATTCTCTCAATTGCCTTGTTATATTGTTATCCGTGTTTTGAATTTGCACATTTTTTTTTCTAATACAGATACTCGTATTAGTTAACCATCAATATCTTCTACGTAGTACTATATCTCGGTAAAGAGTTTTGTGAAAGCTGAATATTAATAAATTTATTGACAAGATAATCAAACAAATTGTCGGTTTAATTAGAAAATTAAATTAAATTGTAAATGGTAATTAGAAAATTTAATCAAATTGTAAATGGTGCATATCAATAYTTCGAATGGAAACAGTGTAACAAAGAGTAATAGGTGAATAATCTCATTCCCATTCAAATTATATCCATAAATTGAGGAAATTTAGTGAAGTAGTCCATGTTTACAAGCAAGATTCATTTGTTTATTAACCACATAATTTCAAATTTCATGCATTTAAAATGCTAGTTATGATTGTTAGTTGGTTATGACTCCATAATAATCAATGAGTCTTCATTTTGCCCAAATTATCATTGATCATATCATGTGATTGTAAGTACATTTTGTCATATTTTTCAATTTTTGAAGTACCAAGTGATTTTAAAAGCAAATAAAAGCATGACCCTTATAATATCTATAATAATAATCTAGCATATCTTAAGGATTTCATGGTAATGGATACAAAGTTTGGCCTAAATCAAGAAAAGGTGATCTAAATCATTTGTTGTTTTGATTAAATTTCTATTTATTTGGATAATTGTAGGTCCCATTTTAAAAAACCTTTGGTAGATTTGTCATGAACATCATAATTAATTTAGAGGGTCCTTTGATTTGGCCATGTGACCACATTTAGGTGCTTTTTCCTTTTTGTCTATCAACCAAGTGGGTTAAAATAGATAGAAATATCCAACATTTCATAGTGACTTAATGATTAGGATATGTACCATAATTCAACTTCTCATAATATATGGTATATGTAATCTATCATATTTGGCATCATTCTTATTGTATTGGGAATGTTTATTTTAATCCATTCTTTGCTAATTTTTTCATGTTTGTGTGATGAGGGCATTGCAAAGAAATTTGAAAAAGAATGCATATGGTTCAATTGGTCATTAGTAAATTAAACACTTTGCATAAAAGTATTAGGTTATATACCAAACAAGTCATATGCCAACAACTCAACTAGTCATATGAATTTCAAGTTTGTCTTCTTGTTGTTGCATCTATTATGAGGAATTGAGTTGCAATTCACTTTTGAGGTTGATCTACTTAAAATATTTTGATAAATATACAACGTTTGAAGTTGATTGATAAAAAAATAAAATAAAATGATTGCATATGAATGAAAGTCCATAGCACTAATAAATTTGACAAATAAGAGTTTAAGTCTTTATCAACTAACAAATAATAGTAATCATCAAGAAAATAAAGCCAAAGTCAACATAACACCTAATTAAACTCAATCTCAATTAAATTAAAATGATGTAGATGAACTGAATCTATACGAACTTATTAATCCTAATTCAATTCAAACTTATTTTGAGTGTTGTCAGAAATCTACTGATTGAACATGATTGAATAATTGAAATTATATATGGGACTCAATTTTAGTTTGTTGGATGCAAAACTTATTTTTTACGGTGAAAAGAATATACCCTAAGCCCTATATTTTGAACTCGAAAGTTGAATTGTTCAATTATGTGTGTTTGRGCATCTAGTAAGGTTTGTTCGTATGAGCTAAAAACTTGAGTTTAACTCAACACATATCAACTGAAGATATTTAAATAGGTCGATCAAAGGAGCCCAACAAAAGCGGGAAAAAAAAATCACCTCATCCTACTAGTAATAATTAGTTTGATTTTGACCTCATGTATTGTTCTTATGACTAAACTTTTTTCTAATTCTATGACATTGCAAAATTTAAGTTGAGATGGTATAAGGAGAAATAAAATGATAGTATGATAAAAATGTCGATGAAAAAAGCACGTTTGTTTTGAATATTGTGATGATTGGTGACAAAGTGATACAATGTCATTCACTAAGTTTTTCAATTCATATAATCTATTTAAGATATGTATTTAGAAATTTATTATTACGTTATTTGTGAGTTCTTATATTATTGTCATTAATATAACATCATGCTCTTTTTGATATTTCTTAATATTCTAAATGCTATATCCAGTGTGGAATTATTTGATGACATATGAGATAAAAATATTTTTAATCATCACATTCGGCATTCCTCATACATCAAACATGACTTAAAAGGAAAAAAAAAAGCAAGTGTGTGTTTGATCTTATACTTTTTTCATTTTGAATTACTCGTTACGCTTTTTATTTAAGGACGTTTCATTTTACTCGATACATTTGACCCATATTTTTTTTCTACCTATTGCTTTACCAAGCTTTATAAAGAGTCCGTGTATAGCGACTAAAGCGAAACGGAGGAAATAAATCACGAAAATTGGGACTAGAAAAGAACAAAAACTCCGCATTGTCAGGGCTCCTTTATTTTTACTAATCTTTCTTCCTTCCCAATAAAATAAAGCAAATAATCACCGTAAAACTCCTGTAATAATAAAAAAAACTAAAATAAAAACAAAAGAAACCCCCTCAAAACGACGCCGTATTATCCCTCCCACTGGCCACTACAACACACATGACACACCCCACCCCCCAACTGGTGGACCCCACTACCCTCCCTCAGATCCGTTGCAACTAGTCAACACTCTCACGTCTCCCACTCTTTCTTCCCTTTCTCTCATTTCTTCCCCATTTTCTCTCTCCTCAAATTCTCTCTCCTMTCCCACCAAAATTACCAAACTGCCCCTCGCCGCCGATGAACACCACCGCCGCCGACTCGCCGGAGACGACGACAACGACGACGTCGTCGTCCTCGGGACTGATGATCGCCTCCGTCGACGCCTCTGATCTCCGCAAGTCCAACCTCGATTCAAACGGCAACAATTACAATCATAATCACAGCAACAATCATGACAATCAAAGTAACAATCACAGTAATAATCATAGTAGTAACAATAATAATGCCAAGTATAAGCTCATGTCGCCTGCGAAACTCCCGATCTCGAGGTCGTCTTGCATATCAGTTCCTCCAATGTTCAGTCCGACGTCGTTTCTCGAGTCTCCTGTTCTCCTTTCCAATCTTAAGGTCACTCTTTTTCTCCATTTTACTTCGATTATGTTTTTTTTTCGTTTGAAAATTTTATGTTTGTCGAATTTGTGAAATGTACTGTTTGTTAGTAGGAATTGCTGGAATAAAAAATGTTGCTTTTTTACTCTTCTTAAGGTCACTCTTTTTAAATTGTGAGATAAATAGGACAATTAGAGGTGGTTGTGAGAAATAATATCTGGAAATAGTGCAATAGCAGAAATATTTGTTTGTTTTAATTTTTATTTTCATAATAAATTATTACAGTAAATGAGTTTTATATAAAAGATAATCTTTTAGTGAATTATTGCAGTCTGTCAATGAAGGAAGATATCATTTTGTCTGGAGACCAAACTAATCTAAGTTCTGAACTACGGAGTAATTTGCTTTTTGCAAATTAGGGTTATCTATTCCATTTTTTTTCTTTTCCAATTGGATTCTAAGATTGAACTGAACAATGTGGTTTAAGAGGTTTTGGGCGTTTTAATTTAAATTTAGAAATGTTTGATTTTTGTTATGCAATTTTTTAGGAAAAAATTCGTTCATGCCAACCTTTTAAAATTTCTAGGTTCAAAAGCTTGAAATTTGGGGTCTTAATGTTTGTTTCTGTGAAGTCATGTTGATCATCTTTTTTATGTACTTTTAATGTTTAGTGGCGAATTTTTTGAGATGTAGCTAGTGGGTTGTAAGATTCTTATTTTAAGCTTGATTATGATTTTAAGGTCTTTAATTGTATATTTATTATTTTATAGGAGGCGGGACAATTTTGGATTCCATTTTTCTAAAAATGTTTTTAAGAAGGAAAGAAGAAGGCAATGCGGAGGGCGGATGAAGGGAGCATTTTTAGGTGCTTTCTTCATGTGCCTTATAATTAATCCTTGTTTATACAAGTTGCTTAATGGGAGCAGAAAAGAAACTTAGAAATGGGTTTATGGTGGAATGTAGATTCTGATGCTTGTTATGTAATACATAGTATTGTTTTATTCAAAAATTAGTTTGTTGTGCCATCATTCATTGTTATTCTAAAGCTTCTTTTTGTTGTTGAGAATATGCTTGTTTCTTATGTMTTTACAAGTGTTGAGCTTTCTGTTTGAATCGCAGTGTTGTTTCTTTGCAAAAGAGTAATTTTTTTTGCCTTTTACCTTAACTTGGTGCTTTTGCTTTTGTTTCTTTTTTGTGTCTTTGTTCTGTTTCTGTGATTGGATGCCCAAYGGTTCAACACCATTTGTACCATATTGATACGTGTTTGGGGAGTATCGTTTTTATTGTCAACGATTCTTGATGGGAAAACTTTTTTCCGTGTTAGTTTCAATTGTCTGACTACCTGGATTATGCAATAGAATTTGCCTTGTTACTAGCATTTAGCAATTTGGACTTTTGAGTAATTGCTTGATGGTATCAAACTTATATAATGATGTGCTAAGCTCTTATAGTCAACCAGGGTGTTAGCTCTGTCTGTTTTTCTTTTAGTTCATTTCTTGTGGTAGGATAATTGTGTTATCCTTTTTAAACAATTTTTCRTTGATTGGGGTTCCCTTTAAGAAGCTACTTGAAAGTTCATATTGTTTTCTYTTGATTTAGTCACGAGTAGAACGAGTATCAGAAAAACCTATATGTGTTGCTAATGAGCTTCTCTATATCTTTCAGGGAGAGCCTTCCCCAACAACTGGTTCCTTTTTTAAGCCTCAAATGATGCATGGTACTTCTGGTGGGTCAAATACATATTCATCTGTTCTAAATAGCTCTAATCCAATGGACAGTACTCAATCAAGTGGCTTTGAGTTCAAGCCCAATGCAGGATCTTATTCTCTCGGAGGCTTTACTTTCTCAGGATCTTTGGTAAGTAACCTAACATGCAGTGTCTTCATTTTATACTGGCATATGCTATCAAGACTCAAGAGACAAATATTGAATTTTTTTTCCACTAGTAGTTTTGTGAGGTGCTTTGCTAATCAATGCATAAATGTATATTCCATCTTTCTCTATTGAAAGTTTAAGATCTTAATAGAGTTAGGATTTGCTTGAAAACCTAGTGAAAGTTGTCCTTTACCTAACTGTAGTATGCTTTATATTATAACTCACTTTCCTGCTGCAACCAAGGCTCCTTCTGCAGATATGAACTCACAACAAACTGGGCAAGTCACTCAAAGTCAACCAGAGTACCAGTCTCAATCATCTGATCCATCTGCAGCGGTCAAAACTGAAGTGATGCCTCCAAATGAACAGAGATCAACCATGGGCCATCCATCTTCTGGTGTAGCCACTGAAGTTGAATCCAACGAATTCAACCAAAAAGCTGACTCCAATAATGAAGGTCAGACACCACCATTGGAGCAGAAGGYGTTAGGATCCCAAGTACCTGAGCGGACATCAGATGATGGCTATAATTGGAGAAAGTATGGACAGAAGCTTGTCAAGGGAAGTGAATTTCCTCGAAGTTATTATAAATGTACGCATCCAAACTGTGAAGTCAAAAAATTGTTCGAGCGATCACCAGATGGGACAATAACAGAAATAATTTATAAGGGGCAACATGACCATCCAAAACCTCAGCCTAACCGCCGACTCCCCGCTGGTTCTATGATGTCAGCACTTGAAGATAAGTCTGACAGAGTGCCTCCTAACGGTCAAGAAGGTAACTGAGAAAATGCGGAGTTTTCTTTTTTCTTTTCTTAGATGTTGCTAACTTCATGTGTTTCGGTGTTTGTATCAATTCAGGTATGCCTACAAATTCATTTGGTCAAACAGCCCATAACAATGAGCCAAGTGGCACCCCTGATCTATCGCCTCCTGGAGCTAATGACAATGGTGGAGAAGCTGGTGCTCAATTAAGAAATGCTGATGATGCTGATGATGACGATCCTTTTGCAAAGAGGAGGTATTGTGTACCTTTTAACTTTTGCTTTTGATATCGTTGATCATAAAGAAGCTATTGACTTATGCCAATTGTTAACAGGAGGATGGAAATCGGTGAAATGGACATCAATTCAGTTGTTAAGCCCATCCGAGAACCACGTGTTGTTGTTCAAACGGTGAGTGAGGTTGATATTCTTGATGATGGGTACCGCTGGCGCAAGTATGGGCAGAAGGTGGTGAGAGGTAACCCTAACCCAAGGTATATCTTGTTGACTTTATGTTTCATTGGTTTTCAGATGTCCTCAAATTTTCATACTTGCGTATGTGTCTTGGTTAGAAAAGAGGAGTTTTCCTATAGCCTTCATGTGCTTATGGATATGTTTTTGGGCGTTTATTCTTACCAGCGCAGTCGTTCTGGTTAAACTTTTCCTTTGAATTTATATTCACCTCTTATTAACCCTAGTTTGGCTTGATATTTTTTTCCATTTGAATTTAAGAACCAAGCGGCAATGGCTGTTAGTCGTGTCGGGAACTTGGGATATCTATGCCTACTCATGCAGTGTAGCTCTTTTGGTTTACTTGTWGTGTCTTTCATGACTATTGTTTTAGTTTGGTGTAAGTTAATCAGTGATATGAACTCTAAGCTCATACAACCTCACAATCCAAATACCACCTCTCTCTTGGCCAAATGACCAATTAGGTAWAAAAAATWCACCATCTGATCATATGGGTATAAAAATTAGCACATGCRACATTTGGGTATATAATTTTCACTTTGACGACATATTCACCTAAAAAGAGGTCGGAGTACAAATCTGAATCAATTTGRTCAGAGTCAAAAGTTAGGTATATTAGGTGAATTTGTCGTCGAAGTCTAAATTATATACCCAAATGTCCCCTYTGTATTTTTTTATAGCTATATGGTCAAAGGGTGTAWTTTTTAATGCCGATTTGGTCATTTGGCCCCTCTCTGTTGGGAGGTAATATAAATATGAGAAGAGAATAAAATGAAAGTTTATCAAATCCACATGGATTATGGATTACCTTATGGACCTTCATACTTTTTATGTCTATTTTTTTATGGATACAGACTTTCAATTTTTACTAACTATATGGTTGAATTCATGAGTGGCCTAGTTAGTTGTCATAGATTTTAGGGGAAATAAATACACTTCATAATAGGTTTGCTGACAAACTATGCTGAAATAATGAGTTTTGTAGTAGCAGACTAGGAGCTGTTTTAAAAGTATACACTATGTTGATGAATTCATGTTCTGTACTGTTCATTGCCTGGAGTTAGCTCTTATCTCCTTTGTTAGCTAGCACACAGAAGGGCATGCCTCGATTCATTAGTTTCTGTTTTTCTGCATGTGTGTGCTGTTGCATACTTGAATGGTGGAAGTGAAGCTAGCTAGTATCTTAGAAATGATGAGCGAAAAATATATTTGCAGTGAATACTTTTGTTAGTGCATTACRGACTTATGGTACACATGTATGCTTTATCACCTTTCATTATGATGAACTGCACAAAGAAATTATTGTAGWAGTCTAAGGTTCRGTATTCAAGTGGCCTGAATGCAGTTATTTGATTCAATGATTAGTGGAGTCTGGAGTGATTGAAGAATTTTCTCTTAATGGTTAATGGTTGTGAAATCCCACTTCCACAATAGGCTATTTTAAGTACAAGGGAATGAGAGATATTTATCTTCTGTGATGGTAATAG
>SNQN01002810.1:37406-68625 GCA_008642245.1 Bassia scoparia | reverse complement strand
CTGGTAAGACTCCTAATAACCCTAAGCGTCACTGCCAGGGAAATGGATGAGATCGTATTTGTTGCTAGTCATCTATTGTTTTGCATTCGAGTCCTACAGCGGACAGACTTGGACCACTGCAGCTACTGGACTACTGCAAGACCCATAGGTTTGCGAGTGTCGCTCAGATGTCCATCGAATATCTGGATATCAGCGTAGAGTAAGTCAAGGGAAAATTCTTCCGAGACCGGGGCAGCATAGCCGAATCGAGAGAAACAACGACTGAATGAACCCCAGAGAAGCGATTCACTAGGGTCATCTCACACAAGTTGAGGAAGTAGTTACGATTGATGCGAAGGAAGGGAGTGCAGGGAGGTGGATAAGTGGAGAGCAAGGAAAGATGTGACCAAGGAAGCAAGTCGGCAAAGTGGGGCATGTAGGAACAATAAGTAAATGAATGAATAGATTGACGCTTCCAGTGAATTTCTTTATGTTCTGGTTTGATTGCATGGACGGTGCGTGCCATATTTTATTTTATTAGCACTTATGTATATGCACTCAATAAAAAAACAACGCTTTAAAATTTGCTTCTAAACACTGTGTTTTGTCAAGCTTATACCTCTGTGTGCGTTTTGAATTACCTGAGCATAGGGAAATGAGTGTGTGGGACATAAGTATGTATTTATATGGGTCAAAGCCTTTCTGGTCTCTTGACAGAGGAGACCGTAAAGCACTAAAGAAATGAGTGGCTACCGTGAGTGCCAATAAATCAGTATGGAACACGGCTGATACGGGACATGGAGTGCGTGGGAAGAGTTCATTATGTAGTTGTGAGTTGTTTCGCAACAAGCGTACGGTCAAGGAGGGTGTGCTTATTGTGGCAGGAAATCTATGTAATTGGGACAATAGATCTCTATAATTGAGGTCGGATCGACTTGTGATTGAACTTGATGTACTGACGCTTCGCCAAACATCGTGGAGCTGATCTCCGTCTCTTGGAGAGGACCATTACAGAGTGTAAATCTATCAGACATCTCACCGTGCACACTCCAGTATAAGATGTTCTACTACTATGACGATGTAGGGAACCTGTCCTACTGATTTTAACTATTGTGAGACGGAACTGCCACGAAGGTCCTTAAAAATGTATTTTTGACCCTTACATAGGTGCCTGTTAACATGGTTGCAAAGGATCACCACTGTCATGTGATCGTCCCGTAGTGCTCTTAAACACCATGTTGTGTTTGAAGAAGTATGCCTCGTGATCGACAATGCATTTGGTCTGAATCTAGAAGCACTTGATGATGGTAAGTGCAGCAGCGTACGTAATGCTCATCCAAGAGCATGTAAAAGGTATCATCGTATCACTGCACTGTCGCACAGATAAGCTACATCGGGAGACGTATTGACTGTTCTGACGCGAGTGACCAACCAACGTTCTAATTTAGACGAGAGGCGATAGTGTAGAAGCTCTACTCCAATTCAATCTTGGTTGAATTGAATCGTTGCTTCTAGTTCTCTAATCAACCAGAATGAGCTACGTGGAATCGTTAATCCGTGGTCAGGTTTGAATTGTAAGTAGTTCTCTGAATAGTCTTAGCCAAAGAGCAACATTAGACGCTTAGTGAAGGAGCCCCTATCTTATATGAGTTTCTAGTACGCTATTTTTTGAGTGGTAAACAGATGCTGTTTTCTGTTAACAAAATATGTATTTTGTGTTTGCTGCCGCTTATGGACAGCGTTCCGAGTTGGCTGCTTCTGCGGCAGATACGGGGGAGGACCGATGGTGCTGAATTTTTGTATCTTAGCATATTCATTTTTCAGCGATTCTTTCTGGAAATGTGTCCGTTGTCGCTAATGAATTTCATGCTGGCATCCAAAGCGACAACCAATATTTGTCTCAATGGAACTTGCCACATGTTTAGCTAGAAGGGTCCGCATAGGAGGCCTGCACCACCCATTTGTGAAATAGTCAGGCGATAAAGATGATTCTGCCCACTTGTCCTGGAGGGGTAATCTTCCCAATATGTCGATGCCCTATGGAATGGCCAAGGGGAAGTGAAGGTATAAAGTAGGGATGGAGGTAATGCTGCAGGTTAGCATTCTTTTGGCACGTGTCCCACTTCTTGACAAAGTCGTGACAAGTCTTTTTCCCATGGTTATCGAATAAAGCCAAGGGTGATGATTTTTTAGCCAACATTTTGCGTCTATGCGTGCCGTGCCGCACACGACGCATGTCGTATCATGATCGTTTTTTGCTTTCTTCTGAGCAATGCAAGTATGAGCGACCCTGATAGCCCTTTTTGTGCAATTCCCTTCGTGTAGCACATAGTTTGAATGCCAATCCGCTTAGGGCCTGTTTGTGCTTTTTCAAGGCTTGGGGAAGGTAATTCATTGTTTTGCAAGAACATCAAAGAATAATGTGAATCACGAAGCTCATTCTCTCCTTGCACCGCCACTGGTTTGCTCTTAATCCCCTAAGACATTGACATCCGTGTGAGTGGGGCTTGCCGCCTTTCGATGACTAGTGGCATTGGGTTAATGAGTTGGGGATCTTAATCATCGAAGCTAATTTAGCCAAAGCGTCTGCAAATTGGTGTCTCTCGGCGGAGGTAGGTATACTCTAATCACTTTGAAATGTCGGGCCAATTGTCCTAGATGTGCTTTGAAAAGGGCCATCTCAACTTCTGCTTCATTCCCAGAGATTTGAATTGATGATCAAAGGAAGAGTCCTCGTATACCCTTCAACTTCGCCACTCCGATGCCATGGCATTCTAACCCATAGCAGGCTCATATTCTGCTGCGTGTGTTTGTGACATTGAAGTCTAGTTTTTAACCGGAAATCGGCGTGGTGGTTTCTTTCTGGCGATACCAGAGTAGCCAAGCCGCATCCTTTTTGGTTTGAAAGATCATCAAAGTATAAAACCAAGCCCCTGTCTTCAGTCTCAAAGATCCTCGTGGGGAATTCAAAGTTTCTGGCTCTGCTTCTCCGAGGAATTCGGCTCGAAATTCAGGAACAATGCTTCCCTTGATGGCCTTTTGAGTACATACTTGAGAATCAAATTCGGAAAGCATAACCACCGCATCGTGATAGGCGCCCACGTCATGGCAGGTTTTTCGCAGGAGATACTTCAATGGATTGCTTTGAGACAATGTGGAATGTGGGGTAAGAAGATTACCGCAGCTTTTTGTTGCCCAACCATGCAAGGCAAAGCTTTTCCCGTATGGAATACCTCCGTCTCGTAATTGGAGAACTTCTTTCTCAAGTTATGGGCATTTCCTTAGCCGTTGGCTTCTGAGCAACATTGCTTCACAGCTGTTTGAGTGACATAGGTAAGAGCCGTAGTGGTAACGCCATGGGGAGAACTGGTGGTAGAGAAGAGGAGGGTTGGAGGGTACTCTTTCCACCTTGTCAAAAGCTTGTTGACATTCATCGTCCAAGTCTTTGGTTCATTCCTTCTTAAGCTTGCGAAAGATGGGTTCACACACAATAGTGAGTTTGGAGGTGAACCTGCTGAGTGTTGAAAGACGTCCAAAAACCTCTGGATCTCTTTTCGTTTGAAGGTGGTTTGAGGGACATTATGAGTTTGATTTTTGGAAGGGTTCGATTTCGTGCCCGGCTGCCTAATGACATACCCAGATAAGCTTTCCAGAAGTAACTGCTAATGCCACTTTTGTGGATTGAGTCTCATCTTGTATTTGCGAAGCCTCTCGCAGAACTTTCTTAAGACGGCGTTGTGATCCTTTCGTTCTTTGCCTTCATATCAATGTCTCAACATATACTTCCACTTCCTTATGCATCATGTATGCAGAAGGGTAGTGGCAGCGCGTTGATAGGTGGCTTCGGCATTTTCAAGCGAAGTGCATGACTGTTGTAGGCATATGTTCCCATGGGGTGATGAAGGTTGTCTTCTCCATGTCTTATTTCAAGCCAACTTTATTGATTTTCGCATATCATCCATGAGGATAAAGAGCGGATTTGCGGTAGTTTAGTCCACCAAGATGTCTATGTGTGGGTAAAGGGTAATCATCCTTTGGCTTGCTTTGTTTAGTCCGCGGAAATCGACACACATTCGGATCTTCCAATCCTTTTTTCCATGACTGGGTGGGACCACATTGGCGATCTTCTGGGTAAGCACACCTGTCTTAATGAACCTGCCTCTAACTGCTTGACTACTTCTCAATATGAGTGCTAATATCAGGCTTTCACATTCTTCTATTTCTGCTTGACAGGTTTTGCCCCTGCAACTAATGGAAATGGTAATGTTCAGCATCTCTGGATCGATCCCTGGCATGTCTATGGTAAGGACCAATGCGAACACATCTTTGTATTTCTTTGAGAGTCTGGATTAACTGTGCCCTTCCCTTCTGCAGTAAGGCTGAGACTATCTTTAATCATTTGTGGTTCATCATTGCTAAGAAATGTTGATTTCCTTCGTGGTCTTCAAAGATGGGGTTCTTTTGCTCAGTTCTTCCATTGCTTTTATACAAGTTTCATCATCAGTTTTGTTCATTTTAGAAGTGGTCAGAATTAAAGCAGTACATCAAGGGAGAGAAGAAGACGAGAAGTAAAAGCAAGCATAGTCTATTGAAAATGCAGAATCATTACATCGAAAGCAGAAGCCTCAGAAGAGGCTGAGCAGAAACATATTAGACTCCAAAACAGGTTTAATTTGGTCCAACAGACCGTCTTAGACCTCGTAAAAACACTAGACTCCCTAAACTTAGGACTGGACTCAGACTCAGACCTTCCTCAAAGTCAGCAATTCTTCCAACATTGTGGTCCCTCTCCAGCAGTGAAATGAAACTTGCGGCCAGTCTGGTGCAGTGATCTTCAAAGTTCTGCGCACAAGTCCTCGAACATGTTATTTGCATGAGTAATCAGCTGTGTTGGTCGAAGATTCGGCTCAACATCCTTGCGTTGAACAGTAGTTCCTTCTCTTTCCTTTTCCCACAGCCATAAGAGTAACCCTTATTCCATGTGATCATCAGTAGGGTTGTGGCTTTTGACAGATCATTGACCCTATCTCGATGAAGTCACCTCTTGGAAAGACCTCGAGTCCTGGATACTTCTCATGCCATCAGTAGTTAGGAGAGGTTTCTTAGGAAGTCACAAGCTCGGGAAAATCCTCTCCATTCGCACAAAGTATGCCATTGAGCAAGTAACGCTTCGAAAGGGCGAGTGGTGGTCCTCTAATTAAGTTCGTTCTTCTTCAAGGACGCGTATTTCAGCTGTATGCTCCCCTTATTTCCTCTTTGTGGGAGCAGTACCTAGCACCGAACTTGTCATTCTTTGCGTATTGTAGATCGAAGAGAGTAACGAAGGAATGCTCTGTTGGATCCTAAGCCATTCCAGGGACAGTTAGCCTTGTTTCTTCAGTAAGCTTGGATGGTGAGATTGGCATCAAAGGGGATTCTTCAAATCACAGCAGTTGAGAACCCCCAAAGTTCCTCATCTTACATTGGTCATTGCTGGACTTGCAATGTGGATTTCCCTAATTGACATGGATTTTCATGGGAGATGCATCGGATAGTTACCGGAAGCGCCCATGAAGTAAGAATTTGACCTTTTGATGGTAATCAGAGAGACTGGCGACAGCAGCCTAAGTTCGTGCAGCCAAGGAGCGCGGCCACAGCAGCAGATTGGAATGAAGTTTTTAACGTCCATTACATGGAACTTCACCCTTTTTTCGATTGCGTCCAGCAGAATGTTGGCCATATGGACTCCGAGAGCTTTCTCTTTGAATTGCGTAAGAGCAGAATGGTTTGAGTAATTAGCTGAAGATCATTATTGAGGATTCAAGCTTTTTGAGCAGTCCTCAAAGGGCAAAACATGATGGCAGATGCCATTGTTTCTAACCAAACTCATTGGGATATTGATACTATTACACACCACCAGTGAGGTGAAGGGCCTTATTTGTGATGGGCCCTCAGGAGGCAGGTCATCATGAGAATCTATGCAAGAGAGGACAGCGTGGTGGTTTATGAAATTAACAACCTTCTGGAGTTTCTCGTCGAGACATTGATCCTATGAGAGCTTTGCAGGAGAGCCTCACGGTGACTTTCGAGCTGGTGACGATCAATTGCCAACGTTCAATTCGGCTTTCGTTTCTAAGTTGCTTGATAAATGATCTTACTTTCCTTAGGTAGGATGATTTGATAGTAGAGTGTCATGCCTGCGGAGTGGGGTTAGAACCGCCACCCTTGTGAGTACATGCAACATCATCTGGTGCCTTGAGGTATCTTGGTCCTGGAATTCTTCTTCAAGATCTTCTCTAGTACATGGCTTGATAGGTCGCCGACGCCTTTCATAGTAGTCGTCGTCATCGTCGGTCCCATAAGCCAAATTAAAGAAGCTGTCATTGAAGAGTAGGGTGATATTGAGAGCTTGACACACTGGACAGATAGAGGATAGTAGGGTCAAAAGTTTTTCTCTCATCAACAGAATCATGAAGAAGTACGTAAGGGGTTGGATGTGATTTCGAACTTTTTTGGCACCTGGTGGAAGTCGGAGCCCTTCCATCTTCTACCATGGTTTGGATCGCATTCCTTTAGCTTAAAACATCCTCGGGGTGTTGGCCTCTGCCTTGATGGTATTTGCAATAGGCGTTTGATTCCAATTCCTACTCTTTTTATTCCTCTGGAGGATCTGAGTGGTCCAAATAGGTGTAATCTTCTTCCCTTTGCTTTGAAGCCGTCAGTGCTTAGTGAAGTCATGCCAGATGAGAAATGATTCACGCCTAGGACGATAAATAACTTATTCCTTGGGAAACCAGAGGTAGCTTTAGCAGTGTAGAAACATTGTTTGAAGAACCAGAATTGTCCTTCTTTGTTGTTGTCATCTTGGTTTGTTACCTGCTAGAGCTGTTTTCTTTCAATAAGTCATCCAATGGCAAATACCAATGTGGTAGACTTATCGGAGAGTAATCTAGGCACCAAATAGCGAAGCATGATTTTTGTATCTTTGGTTGTAAGTTTGATATGAAACTTTCACCATTTCAACTTCAGAGGAGGCATGAACCTGTGTGCAGCAGCTTCTTTCATCTAGAGAGGAATGCAGAAATCCCTCTTTCCTCGCTTGTTTCAGATTTCAAGTTCGCGAAGAAGAGCTGTTTGAAGTGTTGAAATGTTCCCCTGTAACGAGTCATAAAACAAGGGCAAAACATCTTCCCAAGTTTCAGTCTTCCTTGTTCTGACAAGGAGGAAAAACATTCTTGATACACAGGTGCAAGCGAGATGGAAAGACTTCGGGTAGAAGCAAGAGTCGACCCCCTTGAGGGAAAGGTGGCCTTAAAGCCTTGAGCATGGAAACGGGGATCGTCAGTAAGTGTTAATGAGGGAGATCCTGGCGAGAACTGTCAGGGAGTTTGCAAGCAGGGGAGATCTCATTCTCAGTGTTTTTCATAGTAGGTCGCCCCGTCAAGTTGCCTTTTGAACATTTTGCTTCAATGTTCTTAGCCATTGGCAGCAAAAGAAGAGTTGGCGGTGAGATTTTCCACCATCTTGGCTAAGTTTGCCACTCGGGCTCATCGGTCAGTGAAGCCTCATTCCACTTCCTAACGTGCCCGTCGCTCATGGTGAATGATTGAGATCAGTCAGAACTTTGGTGGTCTCTGAAAATGTTGCCTTTGTGATGGGATGGGTGGAGTGACTGACTTGCTCTCAATAGCCTTGATTAGCCTGAAGTCCAAACGGGGGGGCTCAAATGGAATTCTCCAAGTAACAAGACTACAGAATTAAATTGGATGCTTCACTTGACTTCAAAAGACTCATGCATGACCTAACATGACCGTTCTTCCTATATGCACAGAACCTAATGCAAAAACTAATAGATGCATGTCATCCTTTTCCCCTTTTTTTATATATCTATTGATTATTATTTATTATTTTTTATTTTTTTCTTTTGGAAAAGAATGACCTTTTACCAAAGTGATGGGTCGTATGCAATGGTATGTGAATCCTATGCTAACAAAAGAGGGTCATGATCTTATATGCTTAATGTGATGCGTTAAGTCCTATACGTAAAGGCTAAGAGTTTAGTCCATTATTGCCAACTTCAAAGTAACCACGCAACATGATTGATGAGTTCAAACCAACCTAGTGGTCCAGTTTAGGCATTGATGGTCGGCTGGGTTAAGTCAAAAGAGTAACATGCCTAAAAGTAAGAGCTTGGATCCAGCTTTTCACCAAACAGCATTAGGCAGATGTATGGCAAGATACGCTCTTATTGCACACGCATCAGTAACCAGTGCAACACGGCAATGGGCGGATAGGACTTGCCTACCATGCGATCAATTTAACCACAATGCAACCCAAGGGTATCCCCATTATGGTAGCTCGAGCAATAGACACATGCCCATATTGAGACCAAGGGCCTAAGTTGTGACCTTAATGCGAGGTCACATGCAAAATGCAACAAAATTCAATAAACAATGATGATGGAATTACGAGACTTTTCCAGTCTTGCACTTCAACCTACCGGTGATTATCCCAGTGAATCGCCAAAATTGTAGACGTGGGCCCGCCCTCGCGTATTAATAGCGGAATGCGCGCGGCTTGGTACTACATCGAGGTGCTTTGCGTGGGCTTGAGGCCACGGAACCCGCAACGTGAGACTGCTGTTGGGGTAGTGTTGTCGTGTAAGGGGATCAGCCACGTCTTAAAGTTATTCACGGCACGCTCCGAAAACGTTGGTGCGAAATTAATGCGCCGACGTTCTATCCAAGTAACCAGTTCGTGGTTCGGGGACAAGCACGAATCAGATCTGTAACCAATTCGCCCGGCATTGTAGCGGCCTTCTATCGGTCTCATTGCAATTCCATTCATCACAGCTTATGAATGCACTCAGTTAAACTTACTTTAGCACACTAGAACGCGTATAACCTAAAAGGATTACTACGAAAGATGTGTTTCTATTTGCACCAAGAGACTACCAAACTAGAAATGTGACATTGCATTAATCAAGTTAAAAACGGGTGCCTAAAAACCGGTTCCATTAGTTAATCTGATTTTAAAGTGATTCACATAATTTCGGTCTTGTTATAGCAAAATATATACAAATGAATACACACAATGACCAATGCGAAATAGTATTGAAATTCAAATATATATTAACAACCAATCTTTACCTGATCTGCGAATAAACAAAGGTTAGTTCGTAATAAAAACCGAGCGAACGAATCTTTCGCCTTGAAACGTTATAAAGAACAACAAAAACAAATGTTAGTTTTAATAAAAAAAACGAGTCGAAATGAATCTTCCGCCTTAAAATCGCTATACAAGGATAAAGAAATCTGTTAGTATTGACAAGTGATAATAATAATGAAAAATGAAATAAAAAGAACGAAAACAAAAACAATGAAAACAATGAAAACGTTAATGAAAATCCTACATATTACATGGAACAATTAAATAGTGAGTTTCTACATGTTTTTAATTAATATTGGAACTTGTAATAGTTATAATTAGGTTGAGAAAAGAGTAATGTTTAGTGGCGAGTAATCTCAGAAAACCTTGTTATTGCTTGTTGAATATATCAGAATCCAGGCTTAAACTCAAGAACGAATGGTTTTAGAGTGTTTGAGAGAGTGTAGAGAGTAATGGAGAGAGAGAGAGGTAGACGTGTATCGAAAATCGTGTGTGTTCGGAATGAGCAAGACATGGCCACGTATTTATAGGCACAGGGGAAAAAACGAGGGAGAAAACCCCTGCGTATATACGCAGGAGAGCTGCGTATATACGCAGTGGCTCGTATATAGGTTGCGCAATAGCATTCTACTGCGCATATCGCAACGCCTCTGCGATTATTTTTCCAAAACCTCGAAAATATTTGATTTCCTCCGACTTATTTCGTGATTTGCCTTGTATTCGATGCCCTAGACACCATTGTCTCCAAGCAAGGAGTTCTAGACGTGTTCAGAAGGTCCACGTATTCTCAGAGTATTTTTTGTGTATTTTTGTATTTTTTGTATTTTCTGCGTATAAAAACTTATAAAAATCATAGAAAAATGTAGAAAAATCAGAAAAATAAATCTAAAAATACTGGGAGCTCAGAAAAAGGTGAAGAGTGTGATGAAAAGTGGAAATTTGGAGATCACCAATATAAATATTTAAAAAAATCCTAAAAATAGAAAAGAAAACCTAAAAATAGAAAATAATAAAAGAAATATTTTTGCCCATTTTATTTGTCTGGCTCAATAGTTCCCGAGTATGACCCACGTATTTTCAACATTTGTGAGTTCAAAGCATTTTTCTAAGTGAAACAATCGCGAGACGCGGTATGTTTCATCACTGATTACTCTTTTGGGCAGACCTTTTAGTGTCTACAAAAACTAACGATTTTTTTTGTCCCTAGCCAAGGAAGACCAATGATAAACACCCCTTTGCAACACACAAGATGAATTGAGTGAGGTAGAGCCTAACAGGACCCCTAAAAAGGCAAGTTTTCACTACACCGGGCACATTTCCATACACAAAGTACCCTTAAAAAAAAGTTTTAATTTTCAAATAATTTAACTTATTTTTAAACATTTTTCGAATTTTTATGAAGTGTTTCTAATCATTTTTGGCATTTTTTGGAATTTCAACAATTTAATTAATTTTGCGATAACTATTAATATGAACACAATTCTAAAATCACGAAATTTCAACACAATGCACTATTTTACAAGGAATTTTTACATATTTTTCCATAATTTTTAACTTGTTCGAAAAATAGTAATGAATTTTCAAAACAAAAACGCGCACCTGAGTGAAACGTCCCATTTCGGGAGCTTCCAGAACCTTCTAGAAGTAGGGCCCACTTTTATTGCTCCCCAAGACAGTCTAGATTAATCCCCTAGATACTTAGGCACGAATGGAAACGATCATTATTTTTTCCGGATTTTAGTTTATACACACATCKAATTTTGGCATGTTTTTAGAGGAAAAATGGCAAATTTATTGGGCGCTATTACGCCCAATACTTGTGCATTTCACGTGCCATTTGCCTATAAATAAAAGGTCATGGCTTCACTTCTCTCACACACACACTTTATATCGCTCATTTTAGTCATTTATGCCCGATTTCTCCCACTATCTCTCTAACAAAGGTCTCTCAATTCACACACAAATTTAATACACACAATTGCTTTTCACATTCAATTAAAGATCCTTATAAAMCTCTTTCAAAGGTTCTTMTAAAGGTTCATTAAGGTTCGAATTGGGATTTTCAAAGGCCACAAGGTTTATGAAGGGTCCGAAGCATCGTTCTCAATCAAGGTTAATATGAGGCCAATGTCTCAATTTCTCAACCTCCTTTTTGCATGCTTGTTATAAATTTGACTTTCTATATAATTGGCATGTTATATTGATTAACAAACTATTTSACATGAATTAAAATCAACATTAAGCACAACTTTTAATTCTTGTTGATTGCTTGCATGCTTGCAAATCACAGTATTATTATGTCTTAAACAAGATCGGCGAATTACATGTTCTCATGCCTAATAAGACTAATTCATGGACAATTTAACTTTTAGGCACCTTGAATACGGATCTAAACAGCACATGTTGCAATAACTAGTTAGTCATATATGCATATATTTCTGTTAAACAACTATCCTAGTAACTTGAATGCTTAGGGTTCAAACGCAAATATGTTTGTTGTTATCTTAATTACAATGACCGAGTAGAGGCCGCTAGACACGAGGAGATGTTGTGCACTACTTCACCCTTACCCTTGTCCCCTAATCCAGACCTTTTGTGCACTACCCGACATGGAGTCCTTCGCCTTGCTTGATGCAATTATAAGCAAGGCTTAAATCGGGTTCCGCAGCTTCCRGAAAGAAGTGCGGTGGCGACTTCCTCTACTCGTTTCAAGTGTAAACACACAACTCCAGGCATAATCTCACTATGAAAAACCAAGAAATGAATTCTAGCAAAACTCGAGTCATCAACTAATTATACCCCCCGGAGCTGAGGGACCAGACCAAATGCGATTGCTATGCAGGGTTGGTTCTTTGACGAAAAGTGTGCAATTAGACAAAGATGAGTGTTTTCAAATGATGTTCCTTCACTTCCATGATGGTAAGATCGATATATGGAAGGTCCAAGACATTCCATGGTGCTGCTTGCCATGTGAGGGCATGACCCGTCARTCGGTTGGTGCACCTTTCCCTTGGAAGACCGTAGGATTTCACGATGGACAGTCACGATTTAATCTATGTATATAGTTGTAATTCAATATGGGGTACATTGAAGGTTTAATGGGGTACACGTGTCATGTTCATCAACAGTAGGCCAAAGTCTTGTTACCCCTTATAATGTAAAATGTATCCACTTATTTTGGTTTTCACGTTTTCATATAACATGTGGTTTTCACTGGATCCTGACTCTCTCTCTCTCTCTCTCTCTCTCTCTCTCTCTCTCTCTCTCTCTATATATATATATATATATATATATATATATATATATATATATATATAATTGTTGTTGTTTTATATGTATTATTATTGTTTTTGGATTTATTTTTTGCTTACCAAGCCACGAGTTTGGATGTGAGCCCAGCTTTCGGGTCTCTCGTGCTTTGATATTGGTTTTGATGTGGTGTTGTAAGTTTCCTCTAACTCTATCTCTTTAATTATTGCATCATTCTAGGATTTTGTCTTACACTTGGAGATACACATGTTGGGATTTATGTGCTTGTAAAGCCGTAGGGGTTGCCCCTACAATGATTTTACATTTATTATTTGCACAACGGTTGTTAGATTTCCCCTTGAGGTTTATTTGTAGTGTCCTTGACTTCGGTCAAGTTGATTTTGAAGTTGATAAGGGGATGATAAGGATTAGWGTGAATCGTATATCCGATTTTCTCTGTATATCCTAGGTTTTAAGAATTGGTTGTTTCTAAGAGTTTTAATTTTTTACCCTAACTCAATTCAATATCCATTTTCCACCAAATTGTGTCTACTTAATCATGTTTTATATTGGACATGGCCACCCAATGCTTGATGTGAGAGAGAGTGCTCTTTTCTTTCCATTCAAGTGATTGGAAGTTTTTTTAGGGTTGCTAGCTTAATTTATTTATAACTAAACCTAGCTAGGGTTAGATGGGGACTTCAACTTGAGCTTTGTTTGGGAATGTTGGATGACTTGGGAAATGATTCCATCTGCCTTCCTAACCTGGAGTCGCAATAATATTCACATTGAATTGAGGATCATTCGTTTGATTGGCATCGATCGTGTTTTTGGTTGGGTAACCTAGAGATGCTAGGTGTTTTATCTCTTGATTTTACAACTCGTTTATCGTAGTTTTTAGCAATTCTCTCTAGCTTTACAAAACCCTAAATTTCATTTGGTACCCGCATATTTTTGAAATCCAAGCTTAACCAAATCCCTAGCCTCCTTGTGGTTTGACTTGGACTTACCAACTAAACTAAGTCTAGTTATTCGTTCAATTAATAAATTTAGTTTGCATTGGTGAGTCTTGAGGCAACTTCTAAACGATCGTCTCGATTACACCAACCAGGAGCGTTTTCTTCATGTAGGGCCACACGCTTTAATACACCTGCCACCCGGGTTTCACGCTCCCCACACGCGCTCAATACGCGCCACCTACAAGCCAAACTTCCAGAAGGTTTGGCTCGTGTGCGCCACTTTGGAGTTGCACGCGCCATTGCACGCTCTAAACTTGCCTGTATGCGCCATCGCACGCGCCTCATCCTTTCCCTCCACAAGCCACCTGTAGATTGCCAAAATAAAGAGTTTTGCGCATGCTCTCCACACGTCACTCGTCGTCTTCCAGCACGCTCGAGGTCCATTTACTTGTGTTGACTAGGTGTTGAATGCTCTTTGACTTTGTCTTAGGCRTTTGGCAATTTTGGCACATGTGATATTACTAATGGCATACTTGTAATTATTTGAAAAACTTGTAATAATGAAATATTAATAGGATTTTGGGGAGAGAGAAAAACAAGCTTTCAGGTTTAGTTTTAGTTTTACGTTTGTTTTAGATTGCAATTTTCTGATTTTTCTTAGAATTTCAATCATCTTCTTCATTTTAAAATTTCCATTATATTAGAGGAGAGAGAAAACTCCATTAGTGTTCTTCATTTAATTGCTTGTAGACTAATGGATTCTTGTCCAAATTTTGCAAGTCTTAAATTAAATTCATTCAACTATTCTAGGTGAGTTCAATGGTAGCATTAGTTTTCAATTTCATGCATGTTTAGAGTACTTTCTTTGAAAATTTCGTTTTGTAGATTTTATGGGTTTTTTTCTAGAGTTATTATTTTCGTTTCTTTTGTTAATAGATTGAAACTACTGTTGTTTGTGAATGTTTTGATATACTTTTTGTTGACTTTGGTTGTGTTTTGAAGCAGATATTGCATACCCTATTATTGCTTTCATACATGTGAATTCATGGATTGTTCTTTGTTTTCTAGCATTGATTTTGTTAATTTGTTGTTCTTAAGCATGAGTTTTGAGTAGTTTCCTTATCCTAGTTAGCTAGGGAGCCTAACCATGTATGATTGATGCCAAAGTGATATTTGAACTCAATTCAACATCCATTTTCCACCAAATTGTGTCTTCTTAATCATATATTGAATTGGACTTGGCCACCCAAAGCTTTATGTGAGAGAGAGTGCTCTTTTCAATCCATTCAAGGGAATGGAGGTTTGTAGAGGGTTGCAAGCTTAATTGATTTTGACTAGACCTAGTTAGCGTTAGAAGGGGACTTCAACCACTTGAGCTTGGTTTGGGATTGTTGGATGACTTGGGAGGCGATTCCAACCACCTTCCTAAGCTAGAGTCACAATTGCATTAACATTGAATTGTGGATTGTTCTCTTGATTTTACAACTCTGATCTCCTAGTTCTTTGTAGCTATAGTTTTTACAAAATCCCAAAWTTTTTTTCACACCCCCAAATCCTTGAAATCTAAGCTTAAGCAATACCTAGCCTCTTTGTGGCTCAACTTGGACTTATTGAATATACTACGTGTAGTTGTTAGTTTAATTATAAATTTTGTTTGAGTGGTCGTCCTAGTGTAAATCCAACGACAAACTAAGGTCGTCCGTCAATGAGTGTCTAGATTAATAGGAAAAACCGAATATAACGATTGTTTACCCATTCCTTTTAAATCCATTCCGATGTTGATAGTGCAAATGTGATATTCTAGGTCATCGGTCCCTTTAAATTTGGGTAAATCAGTGATGACAAAATTCTTAAAAAGTTGGCCCTTAATCTCATAGTCAACGACATGAGGCTCATGGATTGAATTCTCTGACATTTTCTTGACCAACTCTTCTAGCTCTTCATCCCTTTTTTCCGTTTTAGTCTTTGGCGGAAGAATAGTGTCTCCTCTTTGTTTTCTTCTTCCTCGTCAGTTTTAAGAGGTTTCTCTCCTCCTTTCATCTCCTTTAGTTCCCCAATGCTTTTTTCTTGGGTATCAAGGCGAGAATTCAAGTTCTTAAGTTGTTCTAGAATAGCAACAAGATGTTTGACGTTGGCCATGTGAAGTTGCACTAATTTGCATGAATTGGGCTTTCTTGGGATGGAGGTGCCTTGAAAAATAGGAACACATAGGATTTGGCTTATCGTTACTCTTCTAGGTCCCAAATAAAAGTATCGAGCCTTTGCAATCTTACTAGAATTCAAGAAATAGAGTTTTAGGACCTAMAAACAACAAATTAGACTTGGATTAAACTAGCAATTGAAAGRTCCTGAGATTACACCTAATTAGGTATTGTGGATACATACATTTGTCCCTAGCCCAAAAAGGCCAATGATTAGACACCCCTTGCAACACACAAGTAAAATCGAGAGAGCTAGGACCTTGACAGACCCTAAAAAAAGGTAGATTCCCTTGCACCAGACACCTATTCCAGGTATTTAGCACCTCAAAAATACGTTTTTATCTTCAAATAATTTTAACTTATTTTTGAACGTTTTTCATGATTTTTTTCMGAATTTTTCTAAGCATTTTTGGCAATTTTCGGAATTTTAAGTAATTTAATTAATTTTGCGATAATTAATTAAATTATGAATGCAATTGGAAAATTCACAAAACTTTAGCACAACACTCTACTCTTCACAAAGAATTTTTTCATATTTTTTCCATAATTTTTCGATATATGGTTTAATATTTATGAATTTCTTAAGTAAAAAAGCAAAACCGAGCATAACGGGCCATCACGGGATTTTGCCTCAAGACACCGCTACGGATGTAAGCCCGGAAAATCCCGGAGACTGGTATATCAGCCCATATCCGCCTGTTAATAAAAAATAGTCAATCATGATACGTAGAAAATCGCGTAATTTGTACTTGTTTCCCCCCTATCTCACTAATAGGTATTTTTCAATCTTCATCAATACAGATATTGTAGAGCTTCATAAATTACCAACAGATAATTCATATCAAATCTGGATCATTAAATCAACTCAAAATTATTACACCCAAACCTATATTCGATCTTATAGCGCTCAGTTATATAACAAAATATTCTTTAAGGAAGAGAGATGACCTGCATATAAATGGATGGATCTGACGCCATGGACAACAACATATAAACAGACCCCACCACACACCACTCAAGGCCACATCATAGAACATTAAATCCGGTAGATATGGAGGTGAAAACTTAAGAATGTATAGATCTGTTTAGGAATTAAATTCCAATTTTGAGTGTCGGCTGTAGTCTATGACACACAAACACATCAAAAGACTTTAATCATATATCGATGTATTTTACCGAATAAAAGTCCGACCGTATATTGTCCACCCTAATACGTGTTATTAATATAAATTCATACCTCCGCATAGAGGAAAAGGTGGCGCAGGACACATTAGCATTATTCCACGGAACCAAACCCTTATGAAAAATACCTAAGCCATTTATCTCTAAAATTCGTACATTTTGGAGGGTAACACTTATGTTACACACCTGTCCGATATCTCCAACAGTTTCGGCCACCTCTCTCCATTCTGTTGAAATCTGCCCCACCCTGGTGTGCACCCTTGTTTGCCCGAGAAAAAACTTTAAGCATCAAATGCCTCAAACTGTCTACCATAAAAAGTAAATGTTACCCCTGCATCTAAATAGGGTCTTGAGACCAGCAGCCAAGACATAACCTTGATTTTGTATCTTTTTTATTGCAACACCTAATAGGGTGTCCATCTTTCGTGGAAGTAGGATAAATCTTCTAGTGTCTGGTTCAAGTAGAACCACTTTCCCATCTCACTCGCGCTAATAAACATATAGGGAGCTGCACTACTTCACTCTAATATATTCGTATTCTTCTGAAGATGATTTACTTCCGGAACTTTCACCTCTAGCGATTCTTGCTTACACAACACTTCGTGTAGACACCACAATCATTCTAACTCTGATTAGCCTTGTGTCTCTCTCTCTGGTGAGTAAGCTACTCTGCTCTCTCTATCGTACTTCTTACCTGCTTGCCTGTTGACTTTCTCAATCTCTCTTCCTTCCTTGATTTAGCTCTGATACAGTGCTGTATGACACCCTTCATTCCACCTGAAAAAAGCCTGAATTGTTGTACTTAAGTGTAGTGGGACAGGTGGAGAAATGAATCTTCTTCGATCTCCCTCCCCATTTCTCGTTTCTTCTTCTGGAAACTGACCCACCTATCTTTTCCCTAACTCACTTTTTTAGTCAAAACACATCCAAACAACCCTAATATCCATCCACAAACAAATAAAAGCCATACCCCTACCAGCCTTCTCCTCTTTATGTCTTTATCCCTGAGTGTACATACTCAAGTAAACAATTTTGGCTATAATCGTGCTCTACCCTAAAGGGTTCCAAAAGTTCGAAAGCCTCATACACACCACCTAAAACTGGCGTTCCTGGCAAAATTTAAACTGTTGAATAACCCCTTGTGGGACATTATTTCCCTTTAAATGTATGAGAAGTTGGTCAAACAATATGCCTTCTTGTTGTAAACTTGAGTTCAGGTTATACTTGTGTGGTTGCTAATAGTTGCTCTCTGTTTGCAGTTTCACCCTCTGCGGCCACGATTCTATAGCTCTAGCGTTTCCCTTTCTCCACGACATTCGACAAAAATCTGTTTGCTCGAGGTAGTGTTTGTTCAGTACCCAACAAAAATGGATCTCACTCTCATCTTCACACACTCCCCCTTTCTTGCTATTTACTATTGCGTATACTGGTTTTTACCGTCAAAGTAGTGTCATCTATGACCCACTGACTTGTGTGTAAATAGTGTTATGCATGCTAGATATGCTACTTTGTAATTAACACAAACCCCTTGATTTCGGAATTCCTCAAATGCAAAACGTGCCCTAATCTTAAGTGGCGTTAAACTAAAGTTCAACTAGAAGCTCGATGTAGATATAGATGTGAGATACAATTCTTTTTGTATCAAAACTCTCCTACAGCTTAACCTGAGAAACCAGTTTCGCTTCTGTCGCAATTCATATCGAGATTCGATGGAATGAAACCTACACACCGTAATAGATGAAGGATGCAGAATAGATGTCAGTCTGACTTCTTTTTATAATAACAGTCACAATGAGACCTGGCGCTAGAAAGATCTTGATTATATTTTATCACTTTGCAACAAACCCTAATTTAGAAATCAAACAAGATTAACTGAGAGGGCTGGAGGAGAGCAACTTATAATTTTCTGGCAAAAATTAAGCCATACTCTTTATATTGGGTAGTTAGCGTCAAAGGCAAAAATATAAAGGCAACAAATTAAAAAAAACCACACCAAAAAAAAAACAGGAATTCCCAGCCCACACAACAAATCCAACAAAAAGACCCCCTAATGCCTGACCATTGGACATATTGTGATGCATATAAGTTAATTGTGTTTTTAGAGAAAGAGAGGAAAAAACTATGGCCACTTTCTCTCTCCTCCTCTAATACTGTATAACACCTCAATAGCAACAACTCCCTGTGAACTAATAGTTCACAATTACAAAAAAATGCCTAGAGTTTCGTGCTATACGCGTCCACTTGCCAATTAGAGGAATTCGTATAACAGGAGGAACCGGTAATATCAAGTTATTATGTATTACATCTTAACTTATAATCCTTACCGTCGACTCTATCCGAATCACATCTCCCCCTCCAAATTTCCTTACACTATAGTCAACCCATTAAGTACTTAGTCTGAGATTGTATAAAATCAAGACTGAAAAAATAATTAATGAATATACAATAATAAATGAAGCTTTGAAAGATAATACACAAAGTATAAACATTAAAAGATGAGTAGCTCAGTACATAACTATTAAAAAAAAGTTGCTAGTCACAATCAATGAGCAACCTCTACTATTAAACCTCTCTACCCTTATATATACCCCAATAATTTAACTCATAAGAACCTTGGAGTGCCTCATTTTTAGATCTACCATTACTCTGACGACTGTTCCTATAATAGATCCGCACCAATGTTGCTCGTATTTTAGTATAAAAGTAATCCATAATTATTTACAACTTGAACCACACGTTAAATATATTTGCTCGGCGTGTAACATACGCTAGTTGATTATCCCAGACAAGTAAACCGTATAAATGTATGACTCCCCGAGAAAAAGAAAGTGCCCGTATGAAAAAATAGGAGAGAAAAAGGGAAATAGGCGAGCCCCATGTAGTGGTGTGAAATTGTATTGATGGGAAGGTTGACAAATAGTTGTTAGTGAAAGTGATGAGCGAAGAGATAAATGGGGGATAAACTTATGACGGCCAAAAAAATGCCTACGCTTACTGAATGACATCCTGATTTACTGACAGTTTCCACAAGAATTTTAAAATTATCTACTTACACTACAAACGTTTTTTCTATGGCTCAGGTACCAAACTTCACCACAATCATTGCTACAAAGTCAATATAACAACTTAAATCATGTCTCACCGGGACAATTACTACCTAAACTCGTATGTTGCCAAATTAAGAGCCTCAGAGTACATCCTCCCCTTCTGAAAACAAGAAAGCATTCATTGTTAGATAAGTGACAATCTCGAGTATGCCTGTCCCTGAGTAAAATTAGAATATTATTTCTTTCATTTCTTTACATTTCTTTAATTTTAGTTGTTAATTTAACTTTTTTTTACTTTCTTTATTTTTCAATTGGCACAGTATCCCCGTATTATTTTCTTTAGTTTGAACGTCTACATGTACCCCCAGATTTCTTTGTTCGAACTGATTTTTATTTGCTCCGAAAGTTTTCTGTAAAAACCCAGTTTTACATCGTTCTATACCATAGGCAACTCTGCATGCTCCATTGCGCTCAGCGAAATTTCCCAATCTCAATAAAATGCTCAATAAAATCTATTTTTTATTTGTGAAAAAATATGATAAGTAAAGAAAGCGTTACTCACGAACATCATATGTAAGCTACTCTTTGTTTTTTCTTATGGTCAAACCTATATCTTATTTGGGGATGTATGCCACTATGCAAGTCAATGAGACAAGGCACACCTCATAAAAATTAGAGAAAATTTGTAATTATTATCTGCTTGAGGATACGAGTGAACCTTTGGACAGCAGGTGACAAATTCATGTCGTGTGCCCACGTGTCCTTCATGGACAGATGGGCCATAGCTGGAATTCAACAGTTCCCGACGAACCTCGACGTGGCAAAACTTCTACTGATAAATTGATCTGGATCGAATAGCGGGGAGCGTAGATATCTGCGTTCTACACGCCTAGACCCAATGTCAGTAAGGCGTATACACAAGGGAAGCACGGATGGTTGGTGAACCATAACGAATGCCTGACACACAATCCAAGGTTTGCCTCTGGTTTTTTATGCGGTGGCTGTAGAGCCCACGGTATAAGATACCACTCCGCACAACCCAAACGTGCGTAGCTATAATGAACCTACCATTCTCCCTAGCAATTCATTGCATCTAATGCCTTCCAACTTAGAGAACGGTATCTCAGTACTTTCTCTCGTCGTACACTAGCCACTTTCATCTCCTTCGCTTAAATCGTACTACTTAAGGTCAACAAAAAATGAGATAATAGAAAAAAAACAAAAAAATGAGGAGGGGAGATATCCAAATAATTATTCTCCTTTGTCAGTCCAGGTCAGCTTGGGTGTGGTCTGAGGAGCAAGGATCGGTAACTAATTGAGCGATGACGATCCCGGAGCACCAAGCACAGATGGTAGCGAAGCACTCATGAACAAAGACCTTATTATTCCGCCAATAGAAGGCTCAGCTCCCCGAGGTAGCATTAGCACAGGCAAGCCTCCGACACACCTCGTCTCTTACCCAAGAGAGTGCCCCTAGGAGAAGACATGGGACCTATCCCCTGTACCCAGCCACAATCTCATCACAACCAATCTAACCAAAATACCCTTGCTTGAGCGTAATCCCTATTTGGCGCCGTGGTTGTGGAGAACCATCTATATCAGAGTAATTCCGTACACGATCATCAAGAACCAATGACCTAACTCGCGCACATAAAGACCCAGCGACACTAGATCAAGCCACCCTCCATCTTCAGAGAAGGAGAGTAATCCAAATGGGGAAAACTAGCTCAGCTGGAGGCTCCCACTTCCAGGTTTTAGCCTGGGGAGGACAATACTCCTATCCCCTATGGCTCCGGTAACTGACCTTCTTGTATCAAGATTACGCCAATCGTTTTGTCACAATACAGACCGATTCGTTATCTTTAATAGAGAAGCAGAACCCAATTAAGCGAACCCATATACAGTTTGTTTAGCGAGCGACCTATAGAAGCCCGTTACATATACTACCGCCGCAACGTTTCTTACACGACAAGTCACCTAAGTGATCATGAACTGAAAGGCTGAGAGTTACCATCTTTATGACCAACCTAACTCGACGAAGTGCAGCGAGAAGCACGCTTGACCAAGCCTTAGCATGCACCCTGACGAAAAGTGTTGCACCAACTTGGTAGTGTAATATCCAGTTAAGAAAGATCAAAGACTGCTGTGTCCTGCAAAACCAGAGGTGCACTTACCCCAATAGCTCTTGAGCATGCCCTGAATTAAAACGATCGTTTCGTTCGCTCATCCCAAAAATTCCCCATAAGCATCAGAGTTTTGATTAGCAAATCAAAAATACATATCCGACAAAAGAGTTAAACTTGTTTCCACAGCAGCTCATTCCAATCAACTGTCACTCGAGATAAACTATGCGAAGTAAAGATGAACAAGAGCAATTCATAGAGCTGATGGCTAAATACGTAGCAACTTCACGTAAAACTGCAACTCATCACAATCAGAGACTCACATACCCATCAATCTTGCAACGACCAGCCAATGAGCTGTGCACAACTAACTCTAAAGTTCAATAGGAGAACCTTAGAAGAGATATCTCTGAATTCTGAAAGCACCCTAATATCGCCCTGATGCCAGTGAAATTGTGATGTCTTCCCACCTCGGAATAAACCAAACAATATGAGGATATGGATTTTATCCGGATATACATCACCTCAAACGTGCCTCAGTAGAACTAAGGAAAGCTAGTACCTGCTCAGCCCAGCTTCAATGGCCTCCTCATACGAAGGAGTGCTACAATAAAAGGAATATTTCGTTAGAGCTCAAAAGGGTAATGACCAACGAACTCAGAGATAAACTGCCAAGTGGTGCTAGATACTTCGTAAGACCCAAAAAACCCAAAGGGAATTAAACCGCTTTAAGTAAGCCGCTACGACATGAAAAAGAACTAATTCACTTCACTTCTTCTCACAATCGACTGACGCGTGTGCACGGACCCATCTCATCGTTTACATCATTTAATCCTCAGGTATAAACAGACTGATGTCCTTCTCATAGCATAATTCTTGCCAGATCTAATAGCCCCTAGAGTAATTCACATCGCCATGGAGTACCGAAAAACCCTCAGCATATCACCATCGTGTCCAATCTAGTGTCAGGTATTAAAGGTAATCAAGTTGCGCAGAGAATTAGCAGATGTCTCTCAGCTCGTGGACATTGGGTTACGGTATATAAACATCTGCCAGAATCAACCCTTCTAATTGATCGCTTTGTACTGATCAGTCGAAAAGGATTGAGCAATCAGTAGCTTCTGCCCTAATTGCACTACAAAAGAACCTACATGCTTTCTCTCCCTCCATCCTCATGTGCAACTCTAAAAGTGTCTTCAATTCTGAAGAGTTTCTAGATAATTGATCCGTGGCTAATGGTAGATGCAGTATAGAGTATAGGAGGTAGTAACTAAACCGACCCAGATGATCAGCGTCTGGCGGACAATGTACCCAAGCATCTCTAGAGGCAACAGGGCAAGAGGAGCCACCCAGGCCGATACGATTGCAACTTTCTGGCTACCCAGAAGGTGCCTATGTTTTTGGCCCCGCCATAAACACAACGCGCTAGCGCCATCAATATAATGGTTAGTTATAATCAATGCTCTATCCTATATCAGGATTCGTCCTTCCCCCGCATATATAAACGTCAGATGAATTTGTGACCAGCCGTTACTTTATACTGCCATGCTCTCCAATCCATCTACTATGGAAGTCTTTGGCATTTCGTCTTATGTTCTATGTCCAGAGCAAAAAAGTAAGTTTACATTTGAGGAGAATTTCAATGCGCGACCCTGACTATACTCCCAGCTTGAAAGGCTTCCCAATGAAGCTATGTTTTAGTTCGTCACATACGCTCTTCATACAATGTGGAGAATCGTACTCCAGATATCTACAGCATCACAAATCACAGTATATCCGACTGACTTACCCTCCAATACTCAGTTTGCGATGTTTTTTTTATCCAAAACCTCGAAAATATTTTGAATTTTCCTCCGATTTTATTCGTGATTTGCCATCGGACCGCACTAGACACCTTGCTCTACCAAGCAAGGAGTTCAGATGTTCTAGAAAGTTCCCTTACATTTCCGGAGTTTTTCTTGTATTATTGTATTTCTGCGATTCTGCGTATTTATTAAACATGCAAAATCGTAAAAATCATAGAAAAATCAGAAAATAATTAAAAATACGGCGATTCAGTAAAAAATGTGACGACATGATGGACATCAAAAAGAGATGAGAAATCGCCTTTGAAAACCTTTTAAACCTTTGAAAACCTTTAAAAACCGAAAGAAAGTATTTTGCTGCCTTTGACCTGTCTGCTCTAATAATTTCCGGTACGACCTCGCGTATTTCCAACTTTTTGAATCAAGCATCTTTCTGATCGAAAAACCAACGCGAGACGCGATTTTCATCACGATTATCATTTGGGAGACACATTTTCAGTGTCTACACTATCGATTCAACGTCCTAGGATGGCTTGGTTAGGCATCCTAGATACACGGAACCAGGCCGTTAGGCACTGATTCTATTTCCTAGCATCAGTCTCAATATAAGTGTTCTACACTTGAGACAAGACGGGGGGCTCGCTTAATTGGCTGATCAGCTACCATAACCACTTCTAAGCTTTATGCCCTATCACACCTGACCGCGACTGCGTGCACACAACCTAATGTTAGACCTTGATTGATCATAACGGGTTGTGTTAAGGATCGTTCAGAGCCTAGTCATGGATCCCTGTTGGACACCCGGACTGASCTGTTCGATAACGTAGCAARTGACTCTAGGTGGCAGGACTTTTTCTTTTTTCTTTTGCTTATAGGGTTCATGCTAGCGTGACAACGTGGTACGTGCTTTTAGACTAAGGACCCTAGCATTGCATTCATAACAAACAAGTCATTGAGTGATGTAACAATCTTGATTTAGCAAGGTGATCACTCCTTAGGCGTCGTAATGTCGAAGTGGTTGTAAACTAGAATCAATGGGCGTTACGTCTTTGTTGTGTCATACAATTGTAAACGGACGTCGGAACTTTGAACTTTGCCTCTTCAAAAAAAGAGACAAAAGCAAAAAATATAAAAAAAACACGAAAAAATAGTGACAAAAAAATTGAAAATAAAAGGCGAAAGGCAAATTTCCGACGTTCATGCACTTTTACATTTTTTGAGTCAGTCAATAGGCAAGGGAATGATCACCCCTAAGACATTCAATGCATCACAGGTTGATTCGACATGGAACTTAACTTTTGGTCCATGTACAAGTAGGATAGGCACCAACGATTCGAGCTCGTAYAAACAGGATTCGTTCCACGGTTCTCAAGCAGTACTCCGTCAATCAACACCATTGCACTAATGGATAGTGAAGACACTTGAATGGACTTAACTTTAGTTGATTTGAATGAGACCCTCAACTCATTGGCTTCCCGAGTCGCTCAGCTAGAGAAGTCTAACACCCAGGTCCTCGAAATTCTTAAGGAAGTGATCCATGGCATCCTTAAGCACTATGTACACCGAACTCTGTCTAGGGGAGAAGTAACTTCCACACATYACAATTTACAAGAACCAGCTAGCGAGAGTGACACTGAACCAAAGACAACAACTGATATGGTAAAGGTCATCACTTCTCACATGAACAAAGCAATGAAGAGGATCGATGATTCTGTTAAAAGCAAGACTATGGTGAAGGCACCTGTGATTCGTAACAAGCACAAATACACTAGAATAGGCATGCCCTATGCCRAAGCCCTTGAGCACCTCAAGGCAATTGGCTTCATTACGCCAAAAGTCCCTACTCCTAATCCTCCTTTGAAGAAAAGGCCTCCTAAATGGAGCATAGACAAGTTTTGCAAATTTCACAGAGGACATGTCCATGACACCGAAGAATGCCATACATTGAGGGAAGCCAGTCCAAGACTTGACTAGACCAGTGCCCGTCTCCCTTTCCTCTTAAAGTCTCTAAACAACATGCCAAGTGTCCATGATAGGAGAAGAGAGGATTCCTTAATCCCACCACCAGTCTAAGACTTAATTCATGGTTGGCGCAAAATCGTGAAGAACACTACTCTAGAAGGCTAGGTCATCAAGTGCACTATGGGCGAAGACTAATGCTCGAGGATTATGAATCTGAGACTGAGTCTGAGTCTAGTGTTGTAGAATCTAGGATAGCTAGTCCTAGGGATGTCTTCCTAAGTCCTTCAAGAGCCTAGTATCCCCTGCTCCTTGTATCAGTCTCTTCGGAGACAAACATATCTTACTCTCTTCAGTGTTTAATAACATGCTCCTTTCTGCTTACTCCTCTTTCTTCTTATGATTGCTTTAATTCACAACTCGAATAAACAAACAATGAGTTAATAAAGGCAATAGAAGAGCACGAAAAGAAAACTTCCGTCATCGAGTAACAGAAAAGGTAGACATCTCTAACAACGACATGCGCGGGAAGATACAGATTGGTCTGACACTGAGTCCGCAAGAAAAGATGAACTGGTTGCAACACTGAAAGAGTTCCGAGATGTGTTTTGCTTAGTCCTACGAAGACATGCCAAGGATTGATCTAGACATCGCACATCATAGAATTCCGCTCATAGAGGGGCTAAGTCAGTCAACAAAAGCTCTGTGATGAAACCGGATGTTGCCCTTAACATTCGAAGGAAATTATCAACAACACAATGCAAAGCTTCATTAAAGTTGTCAATTACCCTCAATGGATAGTGTACGACCCCAAATGTGTCTCCCAAATGAGTAATCGATGATGAAACATACCACGTTTCATGACCGATTCGATTCCGAAAAGGCGCAAATGAACTCGTAAAATTTCAAAATTGTGAGTCACACTCGAAATCATGAGCAAAGGTCAAACAAGAGGCCAAAACAATTTTCTTAATCATTTTCTATTTTTCGGAATTCCTGCTAACTGGAAGATTTTTTAAAATATATTTACACTGGTGATTCTCATTTTCTGTTTTAATCACATTCCTCACATTTTTCTGAGTTCGCCAGTATTTTTAGATTATTTTTCTGATTCCTAAATTTTCTATGAATTTTGCAATATTTACAAATATCAAAATACGTAGGAATACACAGAAAATACGGAAAATACAAAATACACGGAACGTTTCCAGAATCCCTAGAACTCCCTAGGATACGCGTTTCTTGGAGGAGGGGATATCTGGATTCATCCGTGATCTTGCAAATAAGAAAAATCTTCGAATTAAGGCAAAATACTGAAGTATATAGCTCAAAGGAGCGTATATACGCTCCATGAGCGTATATACGCCTCCCCGAGCTTCGTATCATGACGTATAACGCTCCCATGACGTATATACGCTCATTTTTGTGCCTTTGTCTCTCCGCGCCTATAAATACGGCCTTGCCTCTCGAGTTTTAAAACAACTTCACGACCCAACTTTTGAGGACTTCGACGACTCAACTTTTCACGACCCCGGCTATACTACGAGCACACCACCACGCTTATCATAGTCCTCTTGTCCCATATACACATACTCATTGAAATTCGAGTCTCGCGCCTCTTTTTCGAACGATTCGACGAACGAAATCAAGGTATAATCTGAGATTACTCACCAAAAACATATTTTTCACTCTTTTTTTAATTCCTTTTGTCTCTCTTAATTTGATTAACCATTATTATGAGTTTTAATTCAATTAACACAATGTAGAAACCACCTTTTAATTGATTCATTGTAATATGTAGGATTGTCACCTCATGTTTTCAAATTGTTTTCATTAACACTTTTTATTATTATCCATCATCGTGTCACAATTCATTATTGCATATGTGTTATTGTCAAACTAACGTGTTATTTGTCTTGATTAGCAATTCAAACAAAGACCTTTTAGTTTTTACTTTAACAATTTGCTTATTCGAGAGACAAGGTGAGAAGGATATACATGTATACTATGCTTTACTAACCTTTGTCTCCATGTCTCGTTGTGTACATTTTTTTTGTCACACTTGTAATATATTGCTTAAACAGAACCGAAATTCAATTACTTGTCACATTAATGTCAGGTAATCATGGACGACCAGTTTCTAGGCACCTATTAATATTGACTAACAATCAAATTGATCGCCTTGTCCATTGTAGAAGTCTTGGTTTTGTACATAATAGCAACCCCAACCTAGTAATTAGTGCTTTCAAAGTCAAATCGATAAGTTTTCTTGAATTCAATTGTTATGACTCATGGAACTACATGAGACCGAGTAGAGGCCGCTACATGCGGGCGGATTGGGTTACTGATTCAATCCGTACCATGTCCCGAACCCACACTTTGGTTACCGGACCTATTTTGTGGGGCCACTAGTTTGGCACCAATGTTTCGGGCGTCCGTGAATAACCTATAGAGCACGGTGGCGATCCCCTGACTCGACAACAACAACCCCATGCATTCACATGCGGATTCCATGGCTCAATTCCATGACACTGAAGCTGAGGTCACCCCCTAAGGCGGGGCGAAGCCCTACAGATAGCAAATGTGGTTCCATACTTAAGAAAGATGGACGGGTTCGAATGTGTTAGATTTTCGTGACTTAAACAAAGAAGTCCCGAAGGATGACTTCCCTCTACAACACAAGACATTCTCGTGGACAACACACAGATCATGCCTTGCCTCATTCATGGAGGTATGTAAAGGATATTCAGTCAAAATGGCTGAAGAAGACATAGAAAAGACGACATTCACCACTCTGTCAGGGCTATATTGCTACACTATGATGCCTTTTGGTCAATAAAATGAAGGCGCCACATACCAACGAGCTGCCACTACTCTACTTCATGACATGATACACAAAGAAGTAGAGGTCTATGTTGACAATATGATTGTCTAGTCAAAAGACCGCGAWGGACATACCCTTACACTAAGGAAGTTCTTCCAGAGACTCTAACAGTTCAACATGTGTCTTAATCCTCAAAAATGCGCATTCGCGGTCACTTCGGGCAAGCTCTTAGGTTTTATCATCAACTCTTGAGGCAGTGAGATCGATCCAACATATACCAAAGCCATCATGTAACTCAGGCCACCGCAAAATGAAAAGGCGTTCCGAGGGTTCTTGGGTCAACTCTAGTACATTAGCAGGTTCATATCCAAGCTCACAAAGATCCGTGAACCCATCTTTAAGAAGCTGAAGAAAGGTGCACCCAAGAAATGGGATGATAGTTGCAACAACCTTTCGACAGCATCAAATAATACCTCGCCAATTCTCCTYTGTTAGCTCCTGCTCGCCCTGGGCATCCGTTACTGCTCTATCTTAAAGCAACAAGCGCCACCYTTAGAGCAATGCTCGCTCAAGAAATCGACGGCAAGGAAAGTGCAATCTACTACCTCAGCAACAAGCTCCTTCCATACAAGAAACGATACTCTGCCCTAGAGCAACTATGCTTGGCTTTAGTGTGGGCATCGCGAAAGCTTTGACATTACTTGCTCACACATACCGTACACATCGTATGCTAAGGGGAACCTCTGAAATACCTCTTTGAAAAGCCAGCAGTCAACAGACGCATGTCTACATGGATGGTTATGCTTGCCGAATTTGACCTTAAGTTCGTACTTCAAAAAGCCATCAAAGCTATCATTGTCTCCGAGTTCTTAGCAGACTCTCCAGATGAGGTCCTTCTTGAGGACTTTGACTTTCCAAACGAAGAACTTATGCTGACCGAGGAGTTATACTTCGATGGTGCTTCTAATCAAAAAGGATGTGGAGTTGGAGTTCTTCTAATCTCACCACAAGACGAGCACACCCTAATTTTRGTCAAGTTGGACTTCGACGCCACTAATAATGCCGCAGAGTTGCCATTGCGCTTAACATAACGAAGCTACGGGTATATGGTGATTCCTCACTCATCATAAACCAGATTTAAGGCTAATGGAAGGTACGAAGTGAAAGCCTTGCTCCGTATTAGACCTATCTCGAGAACATTGCATCTCAGGTAGACGAAGTCAAATACATCTACCTATGGTGCGAAGACAATCAATTTGTAGATGCACTAGCAAAACTCGCATCCATGGTACGAATTTTGAGTTCAGTGGCCCAAATGCCCTTAGTCATTGAGCGAAGACAAGAACCAGCATACGTCTGCACTTTAGATGAAACAACTGAGGTGCCCAACCTCAACCCAAAAGAGTCATGGTACAAAGACATCATAGACTACCTAGAAACTAGCGAATACCCTTCAAGTGCAACAAAAAAGCAACAAAGGGCTCTGAGGCATCTCGCATCTCAATACCTACATCAAGGCAGAGAACTCTACAAGCGCCARTACAATGCCCTCCACGTACTTTGCATCACTCAACAAATAAGCAAAACAGTCGTGGAGCACATCCACAACGGAATCTATGGCACTCACAAGAATAGCAGGTTCCTGGCCTCGAAGATCATCAAATTGGGGTATTACTGAACCACCATGAAAAGGGATTGTAACACCCTAATAATTCTCCGCTTTACCTGTGAAATATTAAGCCGAAAATACGGAGAACTATTGGCATGCCACTGCTACGTGTTAAAACGTTTAGGCTAAAATAACATTTTGAAGCGGAAATCAAAGATAAAAAAATAGTTCAAACCAAAGTGTTWAAAATCTGAAGTATTAAAATTCATTTGACAAGTTGGAACCATTAAGCCCCTTATTCGCAAATAACGGTAAAATTCCTTTTCAAACATAATAAACTCAAAATATCATATCGTTCTGTAAGGTTTACGATGCATGAACAAATTATTTAAGTACGATTGGCTCTCCACTCATCCCAACCATCCAAGGCTAGTCACCTGATTGCAAATCCTGTAAAAAAAGTCTGCCTCCCATAATTTCCAAGTGAAATAAGGATCATCACAGGTCCACCAAATAAAAGAGTGTAGTCACACACACAAACACAAAAACACGCAGTCAGCAAAGCTGAGTACATACGACAATGAAGACGAGAAGAACAAACGGAGAACATCTCCCCTAAAAACTGACATACCAGAGTACGCAGCCTGTTTAGAAACAAATAGAAACCCAATTGTGGTGTTCATAATCACTTAACAATATACACATATACATCTGATCCCAAACTAAGACCAAAACCATCAACTAGATACTTACATAAGTTGTTCAAATACAACATCAATCTCAAAATCCTCAACCTGCTCCTGTTAACTAGTCTTTACCTGTAAAATAACTTTACTCGACTCCAATATATGACCAACTACATTTTTATATCATTTGTTATGATTTGAGCACAGCCAAGGTTGTCTCAACCATGTACAGTTTAGGAACAAACCAGACACCAAGTTCATCAGACACAAGATGCCACAACCCCATGCCTCCGCGTCAAAGGCCTCAAAATGGTGAACGGGCGTGACTCCGTCACCAAAGCTAGTGAGATATCAACTAACCCCTATCATTATTAAAATATCCAGAATGAAAAATAGTAGTAAGAAAACCTGAAAGAGGACGCTTGATCAAAACCATCACACTCGGAAAG